>OMKN01043728.1:0-17211 GCA_900302345.1 Melanonus zugmayeri | reverse complement strand
GTAAACCGCTTACCTACTCCGCTCTATTTAAGCAGGCTAGCTGACCATCAGAT
Source organism: Melanonus zugmayeri (assembly GCA_900302345.1). NCBI lineage: Eukaryota > Metazoa > Chordata > Actinopteri > Gadiformes > Melanonidae > Melanonus > Melanonus zugmayeri. The sequence goes on along the minus strand of OMKN01043728.1, from coordinate 17,158 downwards.
CTTTCTCTCTATCTACCTGTCTCTACACGTCCAGCCTAATACAACAATACACCCCTCCTCCTTCTAGCCACTCACCGCAACACTTAGCATTCACCGGTTGGCTCAAATGGCCTTCATTTGATCTCCGTCCGGATGTGGTTCGCTGTTTGTGTGTGTTTGTTGTATGTGTGTGTGTGTGTAGGGGTGTGTGGTTGTGGATGTGTGTTTCTTTGTTCCTGATGTTTGTGTGTGTCTCTGTGTGTAGTCTTTGTGTGTGTGTGTAAGTGTGTGTGTGTGTGTGTGTGTGGGGGGGGGGTGTAGAAAATGCCACAAAATAATTCAAAAAAGAAAAGTTTGATATGAGAAAAACTGGGGGGATGTTAGCATTTTACAATGATGTACACAAGCATTTATATTAGTCTGCTTGTGTCAAAGTAAGTGACGTCGCTGGTGCAGTGACTTCACATAAAACCCCAAATCCTTCTTTCTGCTTTATTACCCAGAATGCACCCCTTGCACCTGGCTCTGATGTGCTGTCTGTGGAGCTTAAACAAAGTGGGCCAGCAAACAGAATTAAGTGTTGTGCTAAGGGAAGCTCTTGTCTTCCCTTCCTGTCCCTAGACCCCCCCATTTGGGGACAAAAGAAGTCAAGTTGTTGTTGAAAAGAAGATTTACTCACCCTAGTCAAATGAATAGGTTACATATAACCTAAGTAAGTATAGTAAAATACATCCTGATTTTAACCAGGGGGCTGAGCACATGCTATATGATGTTAGCATGTATTTAAATTCCCTACTAAGTAATTGAATGAATGAAAGTCTCCACAATATTTACTTAAACAACCAGGATAATAACCAAGCACTTTCTCAAGTAGACTGAAGTGTATCTAAATATTCCCCTGGTTTTAACCAGGGGATTAGCAAGTTATATGATTTATATGATGATCTACTAAGTATCTTAATGAATGAAGCTTTCCACGGTCTCTAGTTAAATAATAACCAAACAAGTCAATGCTAATTTGATGATTTACATGGGGGTATTAACTGTAGTGAAAATAGAGAGCAAACTGCCAGAAGGCCCAAAGTCGTAACCCTCTCTCTCTCTTAAGTGACCCCGGTAATGATATTGCTGCTAGCCCGATGGACATCCAAGCATAATTATAGACTACACTTCCCCTGCAGCATGGATTGCAATTACAGCTCTGAGAATCTGTTTAGCATTTACAGCTGATGTTAAAATAGCAAAAGCATGCCCCACCCACTCTCTTTTATTATCAAGCATTTAGTAGCATTGCAATACGCTGCAATGTTTTGAATATCTGGAAGGCAAGTTCTGAAAGTGTTTAAGGTGTTAAAGGAGCGCTAAAAGTGAATGAGCCCCAATACATATCAAATGTCGTAGCAATTTGAAATAGTAAAAAAAAGAGTACAAAAATTATGGATAAACAATTAAATAATGAGATACAAATGATAACAGAATACTTATTAACACAGCAAAATTGCTGTGAAAAATGTGATGCTGATCAAAATCCTTATTAAGTTAAGTTATGCTAAATGTGTGGGGAAAACAGAAAAAGAACAGACGAGAGCTTACTGAAAATAACCAACGTCAAAAGTAGTTTCACGTTGATTCATTGAGACAAATGACACACAGAAACCTCCACACATTAGGTTTCCCGCTATCACTTCAAACAGACGAAGAAAGAGATTGTAGAAAGCACTGAAAAGTTATTGGCCAGGAAAATGGCCCCTATTGTTCATGGACAATAAAGTTTAGAGGTTTATTCTCTTTGCCTTAGTTTCACCTCTTTCACTTTTGCACATACTTAAGCTGTATTTGACCCGGGTCCCTACTCTGACCCCTTTCTTCTAACCCTGCTTCCCCTTCCAGTGGGACAAAAAGGAGCCTGGTGCAGGCAGTGCCTCTAAGCAAAGCTTCAGTCATGGCCAACTGCCTTAAGTCTTTGTGATGCAAACATCTGGGAGATTGACAGGGGAAAGAAGATTTCATTTTTAAAGGGGGGAACACTTAAAGAAGGACATGGTTTTCCTGCAGACATATGGTCGCTCAGTAATGTGTGCCATCTATGGTGTTAACCAGCATGAGCTTAGGTGAGTATGTGAGCATTCCTACCGTGGTCTTCAACACTAAAGTAGAAGACATCACTGGTGGCGTTGCTCCCGTCCAACAGCACGTAACTGATCTTCATGTCATCGATATCAGCTGACAGCGAGAAAAACAAAACATTAGGAAAGAGTTGAAAGATCAGCATTCTTGTTGCTTTAATTACAGCCCTCAAGCTGTAAATTAAATGTAAATGATACCTTTGGGACAAAATGAAACAAACAAAATATGCTTTGGGGTGTCATTCTAATGAATACATTTATTTAAAGATTATTTACAGATGACCAATATCAAAATATTCTATACACTGCAATACATAATTAAACTGGTACTACTAAGAAAGCTACTCCTATTGATAATAATGATGATGGCAATGATATATACATATTCATATAGGGATTTACTTTTTGTTGTGTGTGTGGGGTTGTTTTGCTTACCTTGAGTGAAGGTCTTGATGCTGTCATTGCCCACCGCCGTGTTTATGATCAAGCCATGCAGCGGAGCCTCTATCACCACATACTTCAGTACGTTATGGGGGCTGTCTCGGTCCTCGGACCTCAAGGCCTTGCTGGTGACCAGGAACCCTACGTGGCCTGTGGTAAGAAGTCTCAGAGAGGCCGCGGCCTTGTTGACCACGATTTGGGGGACACCGTTGTCCACCGTGTTGACCTGAATAGTCATCATCTGGGGCTTTCGTGTCTCGTACACGGTATCGGGGAAGACATAGAAGTCGGTGTGAGTGCCGTCCGTGACAGTGAATGAGAAGCTGTCATCGTTTGTCTCCGTGCCATCGTGCTTGTAGGTGATGAGGTTTTCGTTCAGGTCCTGTTTGGTGAAACTAGTTATCGGTTGTGTTTTGTTAAAGAGCAGCTGTCCATGGACGGGCACCTGGGTGATGATGAACCTCAGATATTTATCCGGCGTGTCGCGATCCTCTGCCGTCAACTCAAACGGTGTGATGAGCTTGGTTTCTCCCTCTCCTACCACCAATTTGTTAATGGTCAGGACTGGTTTCTTATTATCCACGTCGGTGATGGACACTCTAAAGGTACGGAAAACCGGGTTGTAGCCATCTGTGACCTCAAACTCAAAGCTGTCCATCTTCATCTCGTCATCCGAGGTGTGGATGTAGTAGACCTTGTTGCCGGCAAGCTGCAGTTGGGTGAAGGTGGAGATGGGAACACCGGGGTGGTCAGTGCTCTCCAAATGCCCCCTGCTGGGGGCTCGAGTGATGCTGAAGCTGAGGTGTTCATCCGGAGAGTTAATGTCAGTGGTGCTCAGGAGATCAGTGGTAAGGGTTACTCTGCCCCCTTCTTTCAGAGTCACCCCTTTGTTGATAACATCTGGGAACACCATGTCAATACTTCCAATGTTGATGTAGAAGTAGCGGTCAATGAGGGGATTAATGCCATCGGTGACATCAAACTTCAACAGGTCACGGATGCCCTCTTGTCCTGTGTGCACATACTGGATCAGCTGTCTGTCAATTTCATCCTGTGTGAAGTTCATTCCAAGGGTGATATTGCCGGTAACATCTCCAAACTTGGTAATGCGTTGAAGATAACCTTGGGTCGGGCCATAGCGCATAACATATGTTAGTGTTTTGTCCTCTGAGTCAAGGTCTGTGGCCTTCAAAACCTTATTGCTGATTATTTTCGTCTCTCCAATCTCCACTTCAAGTCCATCATTTATGGCCATTCTGGGCGTCTCGTCGTCAACGGGAATGACCATGATGATGACTTTCTTCACTACTGTATTTTTCCCATCCGAAAGCCTTATTTCAAAGCTGTCCTCTTTGGTTTCTGAGTCATTGTGCTCATACACAATGTTGGAGGCCTCTTTGATCTGTTCCAAGTTGAACTTGGTCACAGTGATGGATCCAGTGCTGAGTTGCTGAACTATTGTACCATGCTTGGGGTTTTTGATGATCTCAAATTCCAGCTCATCTCCAGGGATGTCTGAGTCGGCCCCGTTCAGGATTGGTGTATCAATGACCAGACTCATGCCCTCCATTACTACAAACTCACGGATGAAAATCTCAGGCTTTTCATCATTAGCTGGGATTATGACAATAGGGAAAAAGTGGCGTTCAGAGAAGTTGATACCGTCTGAGCAGCGGAAAGTGAACCTGTCCTCGACTGGCTCCACTCCTTTGTGGATGCTCTGAACATAGTAGATATGACCGAGGCCAATGTCCTTGACACTGAATGCAGTGATGGCTGTGCCGGCCCTGGACTTCTCAGAGCCTGGAGCTGGAGAGACATTCTCCACATAGCCAGAGGTGGGCTGGACAATGATGGTGCAGAGGATATCGTCATTTTCTGTGTCAATATCCTCTGTCTGGATGTGCTCCAGAGTAATAACATTCTTCTCGCCTTCAACAACCACAAACTGGTCTCCGACACTTACGACCGGGGGAATGCTGTCCACTGGAAGAATGGTAACGTAAACCCTCAGACCTTGGACCTTGTTCCCCCCAACTACCCACTGCTCCGACATGTCGGACAGAGTCAGGTTGAATGAGTCTTGTTCTCTCACTGGTCCAATTTCACCAGATGTGTGGGCATACACCACTACTCCATTAATGATGTCCTGCTGGGTGAATCTTTCAGCTGGGACTCCATTGACCAGGATCTCGCCCATCCTGGGGGGCTCCTCCACTATAAAGGTCAACACAAGGTCGTCTGTATCTTCATCACGGCCCTGGATAACGTTGCTTGTGATTTCTGTCGCTCCATTCTCTAGAACATCTATAGAGGCTCCAAGCAGACCATCAGGGAGCGTAATGGTGGGGCTCTCATCATCCACGGGCTCAATGCTAACCTTGATGATGATAGGAACCTCATGGAAACCGTCGCTGACATCTATCTTAATGACATCACTCAGGGATTCCTCTCCACTATGTATGTAAGACAGGCGAGAGTTTGCTATGTCTTCAAGCACAAATGTCTCGCCATTTGACATGTCAATGCCTAAGTACTGCAGGTTACCATAACGGGGGACCTGGGTCACCGTGAATATAATATTTTCATCTTCAGTATCCTTGTCAGTGGCATGGAGCTCTTTTTTGCTGATAATATACATACTTCTTTCCAAAACAGTGAATCCAGTGTTGGTAATCACTGGAGGTTTGTTGTCAACGGGTTGTAGGAAAATAGTGAAGACACCATCTGCGGTGTTACCAGAAGTGTCCTCCACAGTGAATGTAAACTGAACAACTTTCGGGGTGATTCCTAGTTCCTGGTCTGGGGGTTTGTAGGCCACTTTGTGGTGGTTGACCTGCGCCTGTGTGAACTCTGTGATCACAGTGTCGGGGCTGTCAGTCAGAACAATTTGCCCCAGATGAGAGGGGTTGTTCTCATCAGTGTCAGTGGGGGCCTTAGTGATGATGTACTTAATGTCCCTGTCATCTGAATCCAGATCAGAGTAAGACAAAAACTTCTTTTTCAAGTGTGTCAGCTCATACTCTTGCACTGTCATGTGAAGCGTGGCTCCTGCACTTAGCTCTGGTGTAAGGTCATCCACAGGGTGGATTTTAATGGTGAACATGTGCTCTCCCGATTGGTTAGGAGGATCGTTATCATCTTGCACACGGAATACCAAGTGGTCGATCACAGTGGTGATGCTGTGGGGTCCGATGTGGCGGTAGAAGAGCTTTCCGTCGAAAATATCTTGCTGAAACCACTCAGTCACCACCTGTTCAAACATCTCATCTGTCTCGCTGAACATCCAAAGAGAGGGGTCAGAAGGAGACTCCACCTGTCTGAGGAGTAGCTGCCCTATGCTTGAATAAGGAGCTTCTATAATAAATTTAATGGTGGAATCTTCTGAATCAATATCTGTGGCACTCAGGATGAATGGAGAAATCTGCATGACTTCATTCTCAAAAAGCACCAGGCCTGTGTTGGCGTTGATGATTGGGGGTTCGTCATCAGTGGGGGCAATAGTGATCGGAAACAAAAACTCTACATCATTACTACCGTCACTCATTCTAAAAATAATGTTATCACTGTAGGTGTCGCTGCCATCGTGTTGGTACACCACAATGCCGGCGTCTAAATCGGCAGGGGTGAAGAATTTTCTACGTGAGCCAAGCATAGTCAGTTCCCCGTGTTTTAGACCATCGATAACTGTGATTCTCACATCTTCCAGGTTATCCTCGTCGCTGATCTCTAAATTCTGAGAGCTTGACAGGGCTCGTGACTGCCCCTCAAAAAGCAACTGCCCTGTGTTCTTGGTTGCCACCGGAGCCAATGTATTCATAGGCTTCACCACAATCATAAAGGGAAAAGTATCAGACACAGCCCCGTCTGGGTCTACAATTTCAAACACAAGCTCGAAAATCCTCTCCTCATCTGAGTCTTCCGAGGGGGGCTTGTAGGCTATTTTGAGATCTTTAATGTCTCTTTGGTAGAAGGATGTGATGGGCAGGTTCTGATCATCTGTGCTAATGATATAGCCCTGCTGATATCCAAGCGGGGAGGTGATGTTGAATATTAAATCATCCGGGTGAGATTCAACATCCTCCGCTGCCAGCATGTCACTGGTAATAGCTGTCATCACAAACTGGTCGATCTCCATCATCATCATGGCTACAAAGCTGGGTTTAGGAGCTGTGTTCGCCGCACCCTCTTTAATTCTAACCATCATCTGGAAATGCTCTTGCATGATGGTGTTGCCATCAATGTCTTGCAGCTCTACCATCATGGGAATATAGTCTCTGTTTGGCGACTTAGTGTTAGCAGTGTGCTTATAGCGGATGCCTTGTTTAACAAACTCATCACAGTCAATCATCTGGCCCTTGGTGAAGTTATTCAAAAGCATGCCATACCTTGGAAGACCTCCGGCGCCGACCAGACTGGTGATCTTACACTGTGTGACACCGTCCTCAAAAGAGAACTCCAGACCCTTTTTGTCAATAGGGTTGCTGTTTCCGTTGAGCTTGTCCACCGACAGAGGCACATTCCTGGTAAGGATCTCCAGCTGCCTGAACACCACCTCTACCTCCAGCATGAAGGGGATGATCACCGTTTCCGTCTGGGAGTCATAGCGCAGCTGAAGCTTCACGCGGTCCGTGCTGGGGCTCCTAGCACCGGAATGGGTGTATTTCACTTCGTCTGTCCCAAATGCACAAGGGAACTTCTTAGGGGACAGTGTCCCGGGTGTCTGGGCCAGTAGATCGTTGTCCAAAACAGTGATTTGACAGCGGTCCCCTGGCAGCACGTCTGTCACCAGGTCATTGATGGGGTCCAAAAACACGGACCTCCCCAAGGGAACTTGGATTCCATTGTTGGCAACAATAATATCATCTTTATTAAGTCCGGCTCTTTGGCGATAGAGGAAAGCTGGGTCATAGGGCTCAGCTTGAACCGAGGCAAAGCAAGAGGCCACAAACACGACAAGAAGGCATTTCAAAAGTGCCCTTGGTTGAGATTTTTGCAGACAACCAGCCATATCCACTGCTAGTTGCTCTGCATTTAATGCAGAAAACAGTGGGAATACACACTGTTCTCTCCCCCAAAGAAAAAAAAAATTCAAAAAAATCAGCTATGGAAAGCAATGTATTCTCTCTTCTCTCTCTCTCTCTCTCTCTCTCTCTCTTCTCTCTCTCACTCTCTCTGTCTCTCTGCTCTCTTTGGTTGTCTGTGGCCCTACAAAGACTCTCTCACACTCACCCAATGCAAGTGTGGTGAGGCAGTGGGACAGTGCAGGTAATAATGAAACACTAGAAAGTGCCAGAGCCTGACTCCTCCCTCTGCTAACACAGCCAGGCAGCCGCCTGCCCCCTTGGCTAATTTAAGAAAGACCATTGGACAGCCTGGGGAAGCACTACCCCCCTCAGCCCACCCACAAAACTCCCCACAAAAATGCTGCATCTATGTTTTTTTATTTTTTGGGGGGGAGCATTGCAATAGTCCTATGTATTCCTATTAATTATGTACTATCAACTACATAATTACATGAATACATAATTCACAATGTCCCAATAGTAGATTAGTAGATTAGAATTATTTTATTTTGCCAAGACGGCCTATATTTGACTTGGTGGGATTTGAATACTATTATTAATATTTTAATATTTAATACTAATAATAATGTGTGGGTAATGCTGTTCTTACCACATCACAACGTACATTGTTTTGTCTTTTTACCTAGCTTTTTATAATTATGTAATACTAAAATGTTTACACAATTATGGCTAGCAGATAATAAAGCACCATCATTGGTGTCCTCTATTGGGTGACCAAGAAGTATCAATGATAGTTATTTATTTCTGCCACATATTATGTATGAACACAGAAAACACAGTAAAAACATGTCTGATCAAATGCTTATGTGTTTAAGTTACAACTTAAAAACTATTCTGATTGGTCTTATGAGGCATAAAATATATAGATATTTAGATATTTCATGGATAGTTAATCGATAGTAATGGCATTACTAATAATAATAACAAAGGAATGGAAAAGTCCTCCTGTTAGGCTAATGTTTTTGTTAAGAAGTAAAGAAGAATATTCTATGGAGAAAGAGGTCTTAGGAAGCCTTTGACTCATCTTTATGGTATTTCTTAACCTGCTTTCATCAAAATCCTAAAATCTCAGGCACAGCTGACATTCCTGTGCATTCCTGTAGTACAAGTGAATACAATGCAATGTGAATACAAAGTAAAATGTAAGCACAAGTGTACTGTCTTCCTGGGGGGCAGTTTGAGGCCATAAAGACCATGTGACTGAGACATCCCGGCACCACACAGAGCAGCCAGTGCCTGCCTTCAGCTGGTCCGACAGGTGGATGCCTTAACCCAACAGACAAAAATGTATAGAAAGCAGTTTGAACATCTTTAAATATGGTTAAAAATATATCAATTTATTTTGTCTAAGAATGCTTAGAATTCAGACACTGTGAAACATTTTAGAAGAGTTTTGATTTAATTAATCAAGTCAGTGTGTTAACAGTGTGCTCCTACTAAAATCAACCTCCTAGCATACAGTACATTAATTCACTCCTATGTCTACTGTAAATATCTGTCTAAAATATCCTGATTTATTGGGTTGCAGAAACCAATCTTGCTTTGTGTTTCAAGGAGGGGCGTGTTGGGACATTCTGGTTTAAAATGATGTCAGGACCTGGCGATCCCCTTTGCCCTGCTGCCATTCAAGCGTGTGTTGATATAAATTCTACCATTCCAAAGTTATCAATATGAATCAATATTAAACTATGTCAAAATGTAATAATGGAGACAGACAATGATGACTGTATCACGGTGACTTTGACAAAGCACAACAGAGAAATTACACAGTAGCTCACGCTCTGAATGCAGTGACAATGGCAGAATGTGTAATCCGTTAGGATGATGTTGTTAAGGTCATGTCAAGATAAAAATACTTAGCAGCCATTTATGGAGTATCATTTGAGGAGGGCGGGAGACTTAATCAAGTGGTCCGTATCACATTGCAGACATGTCTTGCAAATACTTTCTCTGCGGTAGAATTTGGTGAAAAAAAATAAATCTAAAACAAAAAAATAAAACGTGGATCTTTGAACTCACCCTAGTATTTATTTTCTACCAAACCCTATCTTTATCTTCTTTAATCCTTTCCTCCAACGATCATACAGTGTTATGCAATTAAAAAAAGGTTAATTGGGTCATTGTTTCAGCATGATAAATGCATGGTTAGCTTGGTTAAAGGTGGTTAGCCCAAATACTTATAGCCCCAATATCAAAATAAAAGCGGTGGTTAGCAAATACCGCTAATAATTGATGTAAAGTGTTGGCGATAATGGTGTGCCACGAATGCACGGCCTGAGGTAGCAACATCACAGTCAGATAGCCTACAGATCACAGCATTGGCTGAATAGCCAAGATTCCAGTTGTGTCAAAGAAATTCTAGATCTCTCTTTTAATTACATCCTCTAAATAGGTGTGTTGCCCTGCTCCCCCCTGACTACATTTGGACCAAGCTTTTTATAAGCATATACAAATATATCTCCTCAGGATGTCCTCTGTAGTGGAATGATATGAGCCTCTTCATCTGTGCTATGGCCTGTGGGTGGCTTACGAACTTTGAACTTTACACCAACAAAAGGCCTTCAACAAAATATTACAATAATACATCCATGTGTTTTACCTGTTAACAAATATGCAATGGTCAGTGGATCCACCATTTCCTAAATTGAACAGAATGCTGATATTATGATATCAACATGATACATCAATACATTGGTTGATGAAGCTCCCTAACTCTCATCACTCTTCATCACAGAGGTCATAGGCTTTTTAGCTTGATGTGTGTTGAACATTGGGAAAGCCCTCGCCTTCCATTTGGGACTCCTGCTGCTAATTTGTGTCCAAGGTAAACAGACAGATCCTAAAGTGTCGCCTCATCTACGGAAGCAGCTCGCGATGACAGCCAGACCGCATGACCCCATGATAGATGTGGAACAAAGCCCCTGCAGATTAAAGCCCTCGATGGCCAACTGCCACCCAGAGAGGGAAAGAGAAGAACTGGTTCTCGCTTTCCGATTGGTTCACTTTTTTTCTCTTCTTCACTTCTCTTTTTTGTCTCAAGGTGGAAGAATAGAACAAACAGTAGATGTTTCAAAATTAAATCAGATATAATCCTGCTCTGGTAGGGGGGTTGGCTCAGGGGGTTTAAACATTTAAACACTTAAACACATGAAATGAACTTTATTTAATTCAAACTGGAAATAACTGATTCAAGAAGTACAAATTGCCTATATTTGTAATATGAATTTATTTGATTCACTACAGTATCTAAAATGTCTACGTTAAAAGTATTTGACAAAAAAAACACTTTCATTCATACAATACTATTTAAACTTAATAGGTTAAAAACAGTATTGTGTATTAATTAATAGGTTCCTCACATGCGTGTAAGTTATATCAAACCTTAACATTTCAGTACCTTGGTGTGTTGCAATTCCATACAATACATACTGTTGATGAATTGCTTCATCTGTATATGTGTGTGAGCATGTGTGAACATGCAGTGGTACATATAGAAAACAAAGCCTCTTAACTGGGCCACTTATATATATATATATTTTTTTTTAAAGCATGTCTATTTCTATAGGCAAATATAGGCTGGATGTAGTTTTTCTACAGTGACATCAATCCACAGTGGACCTAGGGAAGAAACCGTTGAAAGTATTTTAAACTGTTATTTGATATCTTGATAGAATGTGTGTTCCCCCAAAGATTCTTGCTTGCTTCTAAAACAGCATAGTATGATGTATAGTCAATACTTGTGTGGCTGTAATGTTTTTCACAAGCTAAACATGCTTGCCTCCATGGCAAAGGAGATCTGTGCTATATATGAGATAATTGTTTGATACTTCATTAACAAAAAAATGGTATTTAACATATTTACATTTTCCATCTTTTTATAACACATTTTTTTTAGTACTTTAGACTAGATTCTTAATTCATGCCTGATTGGCAGATCCCAAAAACATAACGAAAAATAAACGGCAAGATGATCTAACATTCATTGTAGGTCACTTAAAAGCAACTGTTGAATAAAGTACTAGTAAGTAGTATAGTAAGATTTAATAGTAAGATAATAATATCAGTTTGCTATCCTAAATATGCATTATAATAGAAGCCCCCAATGCAGCAAAAGTCCTACCCTAGTGACAGTAGATAAACTCCATGTACCCCCTGAAAATAGTTCAGAAAAAGCCCCTTCCCCCCTGACACACACACACACGCGCACACACATTTTCTTCACTGTAACATTCTGTTTGTGTCACTAGTATCCCAATCATCCGTTGTTGTAAATATACACAGCATATAAATAGAGGATATGGAGACCCAAGACATTTGGATCCAGTTCATAGCCGAGGTTAGGGTTCCTCTGGGCTAGGGGCTCTGGGTGTGGGGTGACCCATGACTGTGGTCAGGGCCCAGTTGATTGGCATGGTATGGGCAGCGGTTACAGAACCGATCTTCCTTGTGGTGTTGGTGGTGGTGATGGTGGATTAAAACCGTCCTTCCGGTGGATGGAGACGGGAGGGTGCTGCTGGTTTTACTGTAGCGAGTCGAGTTAAAAGGCCACAGAAACAAGCCTGTTATAGCGCCTGGATCAATCCCAAACACTGGGCAACACTGGACTATAGATGGGACACTCTGGAGGGACTGAAGTCATAAAGATCTGCATTATGTATTGAATCTCAATTGATGCATACGCTGAATTGCTCTGTTGAGCTCATGTGTCCCTCGGTCGTTCACTTTTGTTTTCCTACTGATGATGTATGACCTCATCAATTGAGAAAGTTGGGGGGGGGTGCTTAAAGGTCAGGGGAGGTTTTTTTCTAGTCTTCTTTTTAGGTGAATGTGTACTTTCAACTGTAAAACTACGATGAATGGGGGATATTGTGAGGCTGGAGGCTGGGGCAGGTGTACTGTCCCCCAGTAGAGGCAGCTGAGCTGAGAATGGTAAAACTACAGTGAATCAGGGATCTTGTGAGGCTGGAGGCTGGAGGCTGGGGGGGTGTACTGTCCCCTAGTAGAGGCAGCTCAGCTGAGAATACAACAATGTTAGGGATTCCTGTCTTTTATCACAGTCTCTTTGAACTGAGCATATGTGCACCTGGATTGCCTGTCTGCACTGATGGCAAGAAGAAATAGAGGGGGTGGTAAGGAAAATATGGAGAAAACTATAAATGAAACATTGTATAGTACTATTGGCTGGTGTTACTGTGTATGGGTTATGAGATCATGTTTTCTTAATTGAACTTGTATCCCACTACGCATTACAGTTGTGCATAGTTATAATGATGCTAATTATTAATTCATAGTCTAAACTCTATGGTCATATGTAGGGTGTAAAGAGTGCTAATTTTTTTTATTGATTGATTGTTTACTGTCAGATATCAGAATGAATTGCTAATTGCCAAACAGTATAGATGTGTGAAGTCTCTGGCCCATTATATTTTACATTGAGCATATCTGTTATATATTCTTTACATATCCTTTTAAAATTACATCATACATGTATATAATATCTTGCAATGTCCAATGCTGAGGCCAAACAACACACACAAATAAACATAAAACAGGGAATATACAGAGGATTCTGGTTACAATGCAACATGGTACGTAATTGAGCTCTCATAAAATAGACATAATAATAATATACATCCTCCAAATACACCAAATACATATCTATATGAACTAATTGTGTTGTAAAAGTAGACGTAAAGGAATAGTTGACAAAAAATCGATGGATTTTTACCTGTTCATTAATTATTTACAAATGTAAACCCACTATAGACACATAACAACAGGTAGGTATGTTAATCCTGAAATATAATATCTAAAAATATTTGTTTACAGTTCAAATACAAATAGCTAAGCTGGTTTAAATCATCTAAAAGCATGTGTCAAAAAATACAAATTCCTGAAATGCTGACAACAAATATAGTCGCTTTTATCTGATGCTCAAGGATTTTCTTCAATCTGAAAGAAAAGAAGAAGAAAGAAAGAAGAAATGAGACTAAGGTTATTGTGATGTATTTGAGTGAACTGTTATTTAGTCAATATGTCTTATATGATCTTAATGTCTGATTGATGTGTTTTGAACCTCCAGCAATGTGCTCTGTTTCAGGTTCTCGTGTCACCTGCTTTCCCATCTCTTAGAGGGTAACTTCTGCTTTTGCCAAGTTTATATGCCCTTTGCCTTGAACTTTGACCCCCCTGTGCATGAAAACATCTGTTTGAAGAGAAGGCTACCTGACATAATCCTAGCGCACATCTATTGATGTGATTTATGAATAACCGTTAAGCCGCTCCAGACCAGCGAATGACCCATGGGCTGACCTAACTCTTGGATTTGGAGGGATCATCCAAGAGTCATCCGCTATGGGGTTGACTATGGATGGATAACACATACTATCCAAATGTAAAACATTGTTTGTGTCTCTGAGATATTGCGTGATGATTTCAGTTATTAACAGATACTTCTGTAAAGTATGTTCATTATGTTGTAGCCCTATGGCTACAACAACAATAACACATACTATACAAAATGTTAAACTTTGTTTGTTTTTTGACAATCTTGCGTGATGTTTTCAGTTATTAACAGATATTTCTGTAACCTATGTTGTAGCGCTATAGCTACAACAACGATAACACATACAATACGTAAAACTTTGTGTCTTGACAATCTTGCATGCTGACTTCAGTTATTAACTGATGCTTCTGTAAAGTATTTTGTAGCCCTGGGGCTACAATGGCCACAGGCAGCAATTTACGAAAACACAAAGTGAAATACAAGGACCGATGCATTCGTAATTGTTTGCGGATCTCTCTAAGCACCACACTCGGACCCCCATTCAGAGTCAATCATATAGTTGACAGAGTGCTTTTGTTTGCCACGCCAGCCCCATCGCCGGTCTATTACAATCTCAAATTGTACCTGCCTTAATCTCGAGCGTATCCATTAAAAAGAGTTTAGGTTCAGGATTGGCAACGTGCACACGAACAATAGGCTCGGGTTGCGGGGACTAAGTCCTCACACAGGGACCTGTAGCTCGGTAGTGTTCGGCCGCAGTGAGTTGAACCGCAGGTAGAGATACGGATCTACCGAGGTTAGCTAGCCACAATGGCTGAAAGACCCTTACATTCCACAGGGGATTTGGTGTGGGTTGGAAGAAAATACTGGCCTGAGTTGAACCCCCTTGAGCTACGACGTTCACCGATACAGCCTTACTCTTATCTATGGTGTTTTTATATTTTAAGTGTGCATCATTGTTCTTTGCATCCACATTTGACCCACTTCTTCACTCCACTTCTATCACAGCAAGTCCGTCTGACATTCTTACACTGCTTGGTGAAGTCAGTTATTACAAAAAGATATTCTCATTGAATCTGGAAGAAGCTAGTGTGGAATACCTGGATGAGTCCGCTGTGAGGAAGACCTGAATTGTTGGAGCTTGTAGAATAATGACTGTGGCGGCAGGGTTCAGTGTCTAAAGGTTAACTGACCTGAACCACAATCCAGATGGAAAGCTACAAAAGGCAAGTAGGCTGATTTATGTCCAGACTGTAAAGAATGAAATGAGAGGGTTTGAAATGTTTCAATGAGTATTATTTATACTTGCGTATAAATGATCATGAATTAAAACTACTTTGTAGTTAAGCAGGTATTAATACAATGCTTGTTTCACCAGATATAGTTTCACCTGGAGAGAATGATTGACTTCAAGAGCAGGGTAGAGCGCTAACTGCTACTTGCACGTTTATGTGTCTCTTATCAGACCAGGTGTTTGTGAGATTAAGTCAGATTGATATCTAGATATAAAAACACAATAGAAAGAAGTGCGAGAGAGAGAAAGAAGAAATAGAGAGAGAGATGCAACATCCACACACCAGAGAGCACCTGCTTGCTCTGCTGCACGTCTGCAGTGACTTGTTTGGTCTGAGGCAGAAGAATGTGACTCAGTTGACTCTGATAACTCTGGGGCTGCCATCATTCTCCTTCCAGTCGGCGAGTTTTTCCCCTCTAATTATGAGGAGGCTCTCTGACCTGCGGCCCTGTCCAACAGGGGCCCTCTTAGCCCTGGAGCCTCTGAGGGTCATGGAAACCTTGCGTCTCGACGCGCCAACATCACACTGAGGCTGAAGGCTGGTTCAGGGAACACAGTCTTGGAGGTTATCGCGCAGAGACCGACCAATGACAACCGAGCGAGTGAGCAAGCCGTTGCAGGGAACTGCTGTGAACTGCAGTGTAACATCTGCAGAAGTTGAGGTTGCTCAATGATGTCACATACAAAGAGTTTATGTTCATTATTTAGTCATTTAGTATTTAATACTTTGATCCAAAGTGACTTACAGTGAATGTTTAGGACTGCGTTTCCCGATATCGATGTACCTTAACGTCCTACGAAGGTTTTCAAGGGACACGTTGGTAAGGTAGACTCGCCAAGTACAAGTGTTTCCTGAACTCTACCTTAGCGGCTGCCTCAAGGGAGAGTTCACGATGTACCATTAGGTACGACCTTAAGGTCGTAAGGTGGAGATGTCCGTCACCGATTGGTTACGTGGGCGGTGACGCGCACACAAAGTGTTTCCTGCCGGCCTCTGATAGTATAATGAAGATATAGAAAATACACACATATATATATATATATATATATATATATATATATATATAAAAAATATATATAAGCACCGTAACGCAAACATATGAGGCCCCCCCTGCAGCTAACCCTGAGTGGGCCCCCACCCCTCCTGCGATAATTTATTTTCACACACTTTACGGGTGTGTATATATATAAAAACATATATATAAAAAGATATGTATAATAAAGATCTGTCAATTGCCTAATATCTGTCAAATATAGACTAACCACACAGTCAGAAAAGCCATATCCTCAGTTAGCTCCACTACATACAAATAAACATTTAAAAAAAAATAATAATAATTTAGCTTTTTTTTTAAAAATATTTAATTATAATAAACACTATTCTTTATTTCCATCATGATGGGAACATGCAGGTGAAGCGATAACATTCTTAATCATCTTAGTTCATGTATACCTTACGGTAAGGTACATTCGGGAAACAGCTCGGTAGCTTAAGGTATACCTTAAGGGAGATTTCACAACACACGTAGCGCTAAGGTACATTTGGGAAATGCAGCCTAGATACATTTCATTAAGGAGCAGGTAGGGGTTTAGGGCACCGTGCTCAGGGATGCCTACAGGTAGACTGCGGACATTGTGGTTTGAAGCCAGAACCTTTCAGCTGGGAATATGACTGTGGATTGGATGTATGAACTGCTAACGACTTAGAATGAGGAACGATGCCCCACCGTCAATTCAACTCCTCAATTTCCTTTAGAAAGCATGCTTGACCCCATATTATGGGCTGCCTTTCACAATTAACTTTGCTAAATAGTTTGGAAAGCAGTTATATTGTCTCACTTTTTCCTCTTATTTGGTCAATAACAACTCAACCAAGACAGGTTGTTACAATGTAGGGAACCAGGAAAAGTAAGACAAATAAGACAAAGTAAGGAAATAAGACAAA
>OMKN01043724.1:0-10699 GCA_900302345.1 Melanonus zugmayeri | reverse complement strand
GGGCTGCTGGCACGTATATCCCCGCTAGCGATTGTTGACGGGGGGGGGGTGCTGGCGCGTATATCCACGCGCAATCCACGGGGGGGGTTGTTGCGAGCGCTCGGATTCCGCGAAACGATTGTTGACGGGGGGAGGGGGTTGCTGGCGCTACCATTCCACTTGCGACGAATGTGGGGTGCGACCTCTGCTGGACAAATTATTATTATTATTTTTTTACTTTTTTTTTATTTGGACATCGTCTCGCGGGCCAGATTGGACTTTGTCTCGCGGGCCAGATTGAACCATCGGGCGGGCCGGATTTGGCCCGCGGGCCGTGAGTTTGACACATGTGCTCTAGAGTAATCACATTTTGTTATGTTATCTCTTATGCATGTTAATGAACATTAAATACGAATTTAACACTGATAACTGAAGCCTGGTTATGATGACTAAGTTCAATACATTCATTTCAAATTCCACTTGTTTCCCATTGTTAACTGATTTTCCTAAATATGAAGGCACTAGTTTAGTTAGTTTGCGAGTACTCGTTCAATGAGTACTTGAATGTGGAAATTAAAAGTTAAAATGCCCATCTTTAACCCAGACTGAAATAAAATGGAAGGTCAAACATTTTGGGAGACAGTCTATACTGTCTCCCAGTACAAATGGAACGCACCATGTCCCATAGAAATGTCATTTTGTTTTACTAGAAGAAAAATCGATGGGCTTTTGATATAAGAATACGAGGAAATGGGATTTGTGTATTTTTTTTGGCATATATTGTTAGATAGGTACTCAATATGACCAGGGAATGACCTAAAATGGTTGAAAAGACATTTTTCATTTCCTTGCATCTTTAATTGTAAATGTAATTTCATCATCAAAAATACTCAGGTTTCACAGTTGTAGTGAACCTCATTGATAACCTCCTATTTAGTATTTAAACTTGCACTATGTTGCCGTATAGAACTCATAAAACCAACCAAACCTTTCTTATTTCAGTTGGCCTCCAATTTCAACCTTGATTCACTTGACCCCAAACTGGAGGATTTCGTATCGGACCCTGAAGATTTAAGAACGCTTTTGCACCATCGACCCAAAGGGTCACAAAAGTTGGAGAAAAGTAGGATCCTGTTTCTGTTCTTCCGAGTGACTTTGGCTATGGACACCACTGATGCCTGATTTCATATGTATATTATTTGTATTTTTTAAAAACTATTGTTAAAAATAACTGATAACTTACTGAATTTAATTTGATCTGATATCTCATATCATACCCCGATCATCTTACCTGCTTAATTTTTCCCTACATTCTGCGCTTACTGTCTATGATCAATGCAACTGTTCCTACTGGCTTTGTTATTGGATGACTACATCTAACAAGAACTTTCCCATCGTCAGATCCGTTCTCCTTCAGGTCAAAGGTCATTCTGTCCTCACTGGCGTCCAAGCAGACACGCCTGACTACAGAGGATGTGTTTGGTGAGGAGGAGGCCTACGGGCACACCAGCCAGCTGTCCATGACTCAGCTCCGGGACCAGCTGTCTCTACTCGGTTCCTCCTTGTGCTTGGAAGAAGCCATGTCCAGTCACAACGGTGAGACTCATATTTTAATTTTCCGCATTCTCTGTAAACTCAAGTCACTTTGATCACATTTCTTCACCCTTGCGATGTTCGCTCTGAACAGCTGAACCTCCCGACCATGTCTGCATGCTTTTATTGCCTCCACACGATTGGCTGATTCTACATTTGCGTTAACGCACCAGTGTAGCCAATAAAGTCATCACTGAGTGTACATTCAGAAGAAAAGTGCTGAGTCACCGTGCTCAAGATGTCGCCATGTCGGTCCTCTCCTCTACAGACGCCGCCGACACGCGTCTCCCACAGACTCTGAACGATGGCGACGACGCGGCTCAACGCAGTGAGGAGGAAGAGGAGGCGGTCATCGGATCATCCCGGGGCGACGCCCGCTCCTCCCCTCGGTCCCTCGCCACCACGAGCAGCGCCATCGACGGACCCGCGCACGGCTCCGGCTCCGCTGCCGGGAGTCACTCCTGCCCTCAGTGTGGCAAGAGCTTCGCCAGCTGGCCGGACCTGCTGGGCCACCAGGCTGTGCACGCCGCCAGCGAGCTTGCCTCCAAGCGGCGACTCTTTAAGTGCGACCAGTGCCCGAAGCAGCTGTGCTCGGCGAGCGCGCTGAAGAGGCACGTGGCGGCACACGGCCGTGACAAGACGGCCGCGTGCCCGCAGTGCCACAAGGTGTTCAAGCACCGCTCCTGGCTCCGGGAGCACCTGAGGCTCCACACGGGGGAGCGGCCGTTCTTGTGCACCATCTGCGGCAAGCGCTTCAAGGAGAAGGTGGTGCTGAGGGAACACCTGGTGGTGCACGGCGCCGTGCGGCCGTACCTCTGCAGCAAGTGCGGCAAGGGCTACAACCACCGGTCGTCCCTGGTGAAGCACACGCGCGTGCACACCGGCGAGAAGCCGTACCAGTGCGACGTGTGCGGAAAGCACAGCCGCACGTTGACCATGCTCCGGGAGCACCAAAAGGTCCACACGGGGGAGCGGCCTCACCCGTGCGGCGAGTGCAGCAAGAGGTTCACCACCGTGCACCAGCTGAAGAGGCACAGCCGGACTCACTCGGGGGAGAAGCCGCACCAGTGCCTCGTGTGCGACAAGAGGTTCGCCGAACGCTCCAACATGAGGATTCATATGAGAGTTCACAGACGATAACCGAAGCGACGGCTAGCCCGACATGCTACTCGCGAGTCGGGAGCCTTACCGCCACGTCTTTCTTTCAGCATGTATATTGTATAATGGGGTTTTGGGGGTACAGCCAATAAAATGCACTTAATATGCTTTGGAATGTTCTTTGGAGTATGCAACAATTATTTAATTTCATATTTACCGAGCTTGGCAAACAATGAATCGGTGTATATGCTTTTGTGAGAAATGTTTAATTAAATGATATATGCATATGTATCATTGCATCATTGATATCTCATGTCATAAACAATTGTGTACAAGCATGTGCAATGTATCCTTCGTTTTATTCATTGGTTAGTTTTGCGTTCAATACTCCAACGATAAGCCAACAGTGGCACAGTCAGCAAATTTTTATCCGAGTTGATGCCAACACACCAATACCTGCACACACATACACAAACGCCTACTCACATGCATGCGGGGGGGCTCCCAGCCAGAGGAGGGGTGGGAGACCAATGACCTCCGGCTTCCGTCCCATTGGCTCCTCCCACCACAGGCACCAGAACCCCTGCAGCACAAGAGCAGGAAGACTGGCAGTAATATGCAGTAGTAGACATTTCCCAGAAGGCACAGACACGGCTGTGGAAGCTGAAACACCAGCGCTACCATGGTCACCTCATTGAAGGTTCACAAAAAAACTTCACTATATGTATGTAGCGGTCAACCCTGCTACACTCCACCCGAGTGGCTTTTGCAGGGCTCCTCCAATGAACCAGGACACAGGTGGATGAAAACCGGTTTATTGTAAAGTTGGAATTGTTTTGCAGGCAAGTGCTGACGTGTCCACTCTCGAGTCTGTGTGTGGGGCTGGTTTAACCTGTGGGCCTTGATTATCCTGATCCACCACAGGTGTGCAGCCTCACCCAGCCCCAGAGCCTAACCAGCCTGACTCAGGCTGCTTCAACCAGCCACACACACTCCACAATGTACTATTGTATACTTGTATATGAAAAGCTAATTTACAGCTTAAATGATAATTGTATCCATGGAGTTAAAGCAAAAACACCCACCCCAGTGAATAAAGATGAAAAAAAATTCCCAAATGATTTATTTCATATGATGATGGCAACATCAGAGTTTTCTATCGAGTACAGCAAACAGAATGGCGGTATTATTAGTGTTGTTAACACCACATAGAATCAACATACAGAATTACATTTAGAAATACATTGTTATATACATGGGATAGTCCCGTTGGGAAGGGCAGAGCAAGGCAGCTTGAAGTGTCCCGTCACCCTAAAATATATAGTAGTGTTGTGTGATGGTGTTGTATGTAGCAACGTTGTTTTATGCTACCTCTTTTTGCTAGTGTTGTCGTGTCTATGCACGTGTAGGTGGATCTTCATGTTGGACTGCTGGGTGAACCCCTTATCGCAGTAGGGGCACCGGTGCGGCTTTTCCCCTGTGTGGATCCTCACGTGTCTCTTCAGGAGGGCGTTGGTCCCAAACCAACAAAATACTTTTTTTTCTGTGAATGTTTGTACCAATTCCACAAATACCATCTTTGAAACACCTAGCTCTCTGTCTTGGAACTACAAAGGAGCCCAGAGAAAAACAAAAACAAAGGATTGTACAAAGTTACACATTTATTGCCTCCTTCTATAGTGGGGCACAATGAAATATAAACCAGATCACCATGTAAAATACACGAAAATACACAAGTCTAACAAACTAAGCAAACACTAACATCAACCAGCAGACAATGCAGGAATCATTTAATGGGTTAATATATTAGAATAATTAATTTGAATAATTATATTAATTTATAATAACCTCTTCTTGTGTGTCATTTGTCATCAACAGTTGGATACTGTTCAGGTGCTCCCGGATAGCTTCACTGTCCAACTCGTCCTCCGTCTGCAACAGCTCAAGGATGAGCTGGAAAACACACAAGTTATTCAACCAATCATACGTTACCTTTACACCATGATGCAAATTTAGTATGGTAAGCTAACCTAGTATGCAGGACTTTTACTGGTACTGGCAAAAGTTATGACTTACATTTCTGGTTTTTGTTTCTTTGTATTGAGGAAAAACATTGCCCATCGTAAAGACACTTTTTTGTTAATAATTCATGAAAATATAGACCTTTTAAGTTTACATCGCCTCCAATTAAAATGAATGACTGATTTAATGACTGGCGCCAACCTATGCCGTCTATGAAGTTGTCGTTGTTGACAGTCATCATTGGTGTACTCTCCCCACAGGGCCACTGGTTTTGGTTTTACCCAACAAGGGCTTTATGATAACCTCCTCGATGACAGTTGTTACACATTCGGGATCCTCTCAATAGTTGCATGGACCAAGAGAGAAAGAGGTAGGAAGATGATACAACCACATTAGGATACTGTTGACTAGAAGAGTAGTGGAGGCTGTTGACTAGTGTAATAGTTTCTATTGTTGGGTGGATGGGTGGGCATAGTGGGTGGGCATAATGGCCACATATTGAGCGTAAAATCAGTTAATACCACAGATTTAGCATAGACCATAGGAGTCAAAACGAGACAAATTAAAAGCGTTGTCCACCCTGTTGTCAAGAAATGCAATAAAACAACATGACACACATGCATGTGTCATGCAGTAAAACAACATGACACAGTATGCATGTCATGCAGTAAAACAACATGACACCGTATGCATGTCATGCAGTAAAACAACATGACACACATGCATGTCATGCAGTAAAACATGACACAGTATGCATGTCATGCAGTAAAACAACATGACACACACATGCATGTCATGCAGTAAAACAACATGACACACATGCATGTGCCCAGTAGTTGGGACAACAAGGCAACCGAGACGTAACATACCTACGTTTAATTTTGTAACATTCCGACTTTGACTGATTTGTTCACACAACATGTACATGGAATCGATAAAGCAAGAACAATTAAAAGGCTTACCCACACAAACACAACAGCATGCAACAGTACTGTGTTCCTTATACATCCATGATGTGTACATCCGGGTTAAACATTTTCCCCTACAAAATAAAAGCCCTTGTATCGCGATTGTGTGTTTTCCCTATTTTCTGTTGCTGGTAAGCTTCTACCTCCCCGCCCAGTTAATACACATGATGAAATAGTTCACCATAACCAGCGTGGGTCAAGTTAACCCATGCACCAACCAAACTTTGATTGAGTGAGGAATGTCACAAATCTTTATTGTGAAAAGATGTATTGCATTTATTGTAACTATTCAAACTCATGCAAAGAAAATATTTCTTAGTACAGCATAGTACAAGAACATAGTGGCAACTTTCGGCTTTGTATTGGCTTTCTCTGAATTAAATTAAGTTAAATCATTCAACAATTATATTAGAATTTTTGTATACAAATGAATGGTGATCTACACAAGTACACATTTTTCAACATGGATGGCCAGGGTGGGAATTTCCAAACAAAACCATGTCAAACTGTGTCTTCCTGGTATTGTCTCTGTACTGAACAGCACAACTGAAATACATTAACTGTTTTTATGTTCTTTGTCATGAACTCGCATGTGAATTTTCATGTTGGAGCGCAACGAAAACCTCTTGTCACACACAAGACACTGGTAGGGTTTCTCCCCGGTGTGAGTTCGAATGTGCCTTGTCAGATGGTTGCCGGTTCGAAACCTTTTCTCGCAGTAAGTGCACGGGTGTGGCCGCTCCCCCGTGTGGATGCGCTGGTGCTCGTGGAGCCGCTGCGACGAAGCAAACTTCATATCGCAAACGCTGCAGGGGTACGGCCTCTCCCCGCTGTGCATGCGGTTGTGTTGAATGAGGGAGGTCATGTGGTTGAACCCCTTGCCACAATCGCTACAGAGGTAGGAATACTCTGCACCGTGCACCTTCAGATGAGCCTTGAGTACTCCTTTCTCTTTAAACCGCTTGCCGCAAAACGTGCACGGGAAAGGTCGCTCCCCGGTGTGGAGGCGCAGATGCGTTTTCAGCCAGGAAGCCGATTTGAGGACTTTGTTGCACTGTGGGCAGACGACAGACTGGCTGCGCGAATGCGTTCGAAGATGGCTCTTCAGAGCCTTCGCTGAGCCCAGCCGCCTCTCGCACTGGTCGCACTGGAAGGCCCGGACCACGGCGGCCTTCGCGGTCTGATGAGCTTTGAGATGCCTCATTAGGGCTTTCTCCGAGCACAGCTGCCTCTTGCACTGGTCGCACTGGAATCTCTGCACCACAGCAGCGTGCCCGGTCTCATGAGCTCGGAGATGCCTCCCCAGGGCCTTCTCCGAGCACAGCTGCTTCTTGCACTGGTCGCACTGGAAGCCCTGCACCACAGCAGCGTGCACGGTGCACGGATGGCCCAGCAGCTCCGACCAGCTGGTGAATCTCTGGCTGCAATACGGGCAGGATTGGCTCCTGGTAGCGGCACTGGGGCCTTCAGTGGTGAGGGAGTGAGCGCGAGGGGAGGAGTGGGTGTCACTCTGGAAGGATCCGATGACCTCCTCCGCGCCGCTAAGTTGAGCTGCGTTGTCTCCATTGTTCAGAGTCTGCTGGAGAGACGTGTCAGCGACGTCTGTAGAGGAGAGAGGATGAACACAGCAACACCTTGAGCGCGATGACTCGGCACTTTTTTCAAAGTGTAGTTTGTCTCCACAAATTATGAATATAATGGTGGTACATTAAACACATAAATACAATTAGTATTTATGTTACATTAAACAACATTTCCAACCATATGTACTAAATAGATATTGAAACACAATTAATAATACAAAAACAATTATTTATTTTCTCAAGTAATACATACAGAATACAGAAACAACGAAGGAAAGTAAGATGTGCGTCTACCACCTCAAAAGCAACCTTTTGAGGTGGTAGAAATGGATATAGTGGCCCTGTTCCGAATCACCTTTTCTAATGCTTGATCACTAATGAGCACGAGGTCAAGCACGAGGTCAAGCACGAGGACAGGAGTAGGACCAGTGTGGAATTGGGACCGCTGATCTGCTTCAGCATCATAAAAAAGGGCAAAGTCGACTGTTGATGATCTGGGCCAATCACAACCTTCAGACTTCGTAGCCAATCATGTTTGTTATATGTGGCCAACACATAGGTGCCGAAATACCGGAATATTTCAAATGACTCTCAGCCGATTGTTTACTTACACTTTAAAGTGCTTCACCTTGTTCCCTTCCATTTCTCTCTCTAGGAGAAAGCAGTATGGAGACCGGACAAAAACCGGACAGAAGTTTTTTTAAATGTCATCTCCCTTACCCTGTTCCCCATTGTTGAGACCCGTTACACCATCTTCTGCAGTCTCCTCCTCACCAAAGATATCTTCCGCGGTGAAGCTCAGTCGTCTAGACGCCAGAGAGGACAGAATGATCTTTGACCTGAAGGAGTGCTGGTCTGATGAAGGGAAAGGCTCTCGGTTAGTTGGGAGTTCTCAATGAGAACAAGAATAGGACCAGTGGCATTCAGGGTTAGTGCCAGTAAGCTAGGGTCGTAAGAAAACTAAAGCAGGCAGATGATTGGAGGAAGGGAATGAATGGGAATACATACAGAAAACACATATTATATGCATAGTGGGAATTTGTATGGGTGGGGGAAAAAATTGATTCATGCGAGGGATTCTTTGCTTCCACAATACTTGTATCGTCATGATGACTCAAAGATGTAAGCCAGAAACGTCAACGTAATCTTAGTGGAAACATATTAATGGTACCGGGGTTCTACAGTGTTTATATTCACCTATAGTTGATTTGCATCAACTATGTTCTGTTAAGCCACTTTGATATAAAAAACATGGCCGACACTGACGGTAGACCTGTAGAACCCGAACCCCAACGTTATACCCATCGGTTAAATCACACAAAAAGATAAAATCGCACCAAAAATCGGAATATCGTATCACAACTTTTAAAGAATCGCAATATTTACAGAATCACAATACATATTGTATCAATGCTCAAAATTCTTTGTAATATCGTATAGTGAGTTCCCTGCTGATTCCTGTCCCTAGGAAGACTGTCCACGATCAGTCAATGAGAACAAAAACAAGATTAAGAACTTACTCTTCTTCAACTTTGGCAAGCCTTTTTGTCGATGCTGCAAAAGTGTTATAAAATCTTCAGGATCCGAGACAAAATAGTTGGGGTTGGGGTCAAGTGAATCGAGGTTGAGATTGGAGGCCACCTGAAACAATAAAGGATTGGTTTTATGATTAGAAAGTAACAGATAGACAGAGCATAAACTGACTTTTACTGTTTTCTTTCTAGTAAAACTGGAGATCTGTCATTTACTTTGACCTGTTTGTGAAATACAACATTTTAAATAAAATAAACATTTTAAATATATAATTCCCCTACAGGCTTTCCGTTCCATTCTTCCAAATTAGAGTAGAAGTTTGTTTACCACAACGAGTGAATGCTAGCTCGCTAACCATTGAGTATAATACTCATTTAAGATTAACACAACACAGGCCTCACTACTGACGACGGTGGTAGGTAATGGACGTTTTCCTGTCGTTGTAGCTGGTCGAATACAAAAATAATAAATAAACATATTAAATTATTATTAATATTATGAATAATTGCCCTGCATTTGTCTGGGTGTCATGCACACCTACCTCAAAAAAGCTAGAGACTGGGAGAAGCTCTTCCAGCCTGGAGAGGAACTCCCACACCAGGACCTGCAGTGTTGTGTCAAAACGAAATCCATAATGTTCTGGGAATACATTCTGTGTGAGAGGCAAAAATAAAGAAGACTACTAACTTAAAGTCCATCAATCTCACCTGATGTGATAAAGACAATGTTTACAGAGACAGATCTTAAGAAAACTAACAAATCAACCCTCACCATGAAAAAAATATACTTTTCACTTGGGTTGTCCCTCAATGTCTGGACCAGTTCCACAAATGCCATCTTTGAAGCCTCCACTTCTCCTTCTGGGAGCTGCCAAGCAGCCCGGAGAAACACACGCATTCATAATTCGCTCTATTATGCATTATATTTGGGACACATTGAATTATAGCAATGGGAAACAGCTAAATGTAATTATTTACCATTTTAGTTTAGTTATATAATCCAAAAAGGTAGCTCAGAGATGCCTACAGGTAGACTGCAGACATTGGGGATCGAACACTGTACCTTTCAGCTGGTAAACAAACCCCCCCCACCCCTAGACAATCTTGCCCCCTTTTTTTGCAGATGAATTTCTCATGATTCATGTGTACCTCTTCTTGTGTGCCATCCGTCATCAACAGTTGGATACTGTTTAGGTGCTCCTGGATATCTTCAGCGTCTAACGGGTCCTCCCTCCGCAGCAGTTCAAGGATGAGCTGGAAAACATTATTTAAAGACACCATGAAATGAACTCATTTTGCTCATTGGCTATTTTACATCCAAATGAAACATTTTATTTAATCTTTAAACTTTTCAGGTAAGTCTCATTGAGGTTGTGCACCTCTTTTACAACATAGCAAATAGTAGACAAATGCTCTTGTTTTTCTCCCAACTGTTGGTTTATTTGGAAGTGTGTCCTATTGCAGGGTTAAGATGCGAAGAATGCCATCCTTTAAATTGTAGCAAACCTTTAAGCCATGATGTGGGTTTAGCCTCTAACCAAAACGTCTTGGCAATTCAATTAGATTACTAAACACCACATGGAGGTAAAAGGGACAAACCCTCGCCCGCAGTCCCAGGACGAGTTCAGCCGTCTGCTTGGGAGTCAGGAGCTCTGGAACCATCTCCGTTACCAAGGTGATGAACTCGGCCAGCTTCCCGTACTGTTGCACGTTGCGCTGCTGGGCCACGCGCCACATGCACGCGCACATCAAGCGGAGAGGAGGAACCAGAAGACGCAGGGAGGACAGCGGAAGCTGAGGGTCTGAAACAAAACAATCACACGTTACAACAAATACATCTTAACACGTTTTGTTTTGTAATCATTCATGTGACCGGCCTTCGTTGCAAGCCAATGTTGCAGAATTGAAACAGATGTTCTGCTTC
>OMKN01043722.1:0-12336 GCA_900302345.1 Melanonus zugmayeri | reverse complement strand
CCGCCTCAACAACACACACACATACACGCACACACACACACACATACCACCTCACAACACACACACACACACACACACACACACACACACACACACACACTAGAAAGCACATGTAGTTGACCTTTTGGGGTCTGGTTTAGATTTCTTGTCATATTCCATGAGAGACCACATTTATACGAGGCTGTCCATCCACTGGAGTGACTGTGAGCAGAAGGGTTTGCCCCCCCGGAGGCCTCATCCACATGAAGTATAAAAACAGCCTAGCACAGTGGTTCTCCACTGGTCTAGCCTCAGGACCCACATGTGTCATTAGTCAATAAGTCACGACCTAAAAATAAAATAAAAAATGTACTAATATTGCAGTAATCAACAATGCCTTCATGTACTGTTAAAAACATTGAGTGAACAAAAAGCTGCAACAATTGGGGCTAAACTCAATTAAATAGTAAGCTTTGGGGTTTCTGGGGCTTCTTTCTAAAGATTAAGGTTTGGCATATGCTCTGCGACCGACTCAAAATGCCCTCCTGACCCACCAGTTGAGAATCCCTAAATCTCATCCTCATCTTCGTCTTCCTCAGCAGACGGTGGTTTTACATAGCGTCGCACTGCAGGAGGAGAGGAGAGAAGCTCCCATCTTCTTGATTCATGTACTTATTCAGACATTAGGAACAGTCTGTTAAGAACCACCATGTGTCTAATTAGGACAGGAGTTTGTATTATTTGGAATACAACTTCCATTCATAATCCAAAAACAATATCTACAAATGCATTTGATTGAATTTCTCTAGATCTATATTATTGCATTTTTTGCAGTTTTATTCTAGTGAGCCATTTGAGTGAAAGGCATAATTGCCTTTCACTAAATACAATTCACTTGTATTTGCTTTTAATGTCTATGGCTGTAACATCTTAATCTATGTGTCCGTCCATCCAAACAAACTCAAAGAAAAACAAACTTCCTTGAAGTTGTCAAAAATTGTAGGTTCCAGTTTTTGGCTCAAGGGCACCCAGCACAGAGGTGTAGTTCCAACCGCTCCCCACGCACCACCATTCAAAACTCCAACACACCCACCCTGTCAGACAGGGTTATCAAACCGGCGACCCCGTGGTGTCTAGAAGGCGGTGGTTTCTCTCATTAGGAAGTGGTCCCTCTCTGCCGGAGAGGCAGAGCTCACCTGTCTCGTTAGACTGCAGTCTCTGACGTTTACTCATGGCTTCTGGCCATGAACATGCATACAGTACACTTCTAAAGCTACCGATTAACATGCTGCTCGGGATCTACACCTGCATGCACCATGCCTGGACAACTGTGTGAGACAGAGAGAGTGTGTTCACACTCTCTGTGTCTCAGTGTCTAATGGTCTTTACCTCCCTTATCTCTGTGCTTTTTATGTCTCTATCACACTTATGTCTGTCTCTATGTCTGCCTTGTTTCATCTCCTCCCCTCCTCCCCCTCTCCGGCTCCTCGCTCTCCGCTCTCCTCCTTCTCACTTCTTCTCTGATCTGCTGATGATTCCCCAAAGCCATTCCAAGGACACATGCACACACACACACACACACACTCACATACTACCCATTTTGTAAACAATTACTAAATGCACCAGATAAACAAACACCCAGACAATTTCTTCTACAACTAAGTGATTACACATTTACACCTAATGGGTGCCTACTGTGTGTGTGTGTGTGTGTGTTTCTGTGCAGTTTTGGTGTGTTTCTGTATGCCTTTGTGAGATTTAATGTATGTCTTTATGTGTGGTTTTGCGTATGTGTGGTTTTGGTGTGTGTCTTTGTGTGCGCGCGGGTATGTGTGTGTGTGCGTGTGTGTGTGTGTATATGTATGTGCAAGCACACCCACATGCATGAGTGTGTTGTCCAGCATGTTTTAGAGGATCTGGAGCAGGAGTTATCCTCCAGCAGGTGATGAGAGTGAAGCGGCCCATACTGACTTGAGGCTGAGCTATCCTGCTGGTTTACGCTGATGTCCCACCGCACACCACATGCTTTACATGCCAGGTAATTGTCTCTGTCAGTTCATTTGCATTTGCACATTGTTGCACATTGTTATCAAAGAAAATGTCCCAGTTGGTATCCTCAAAGCAGTCTCTCAGTCTCTCCTTGCAGGCTTCTGACCACAGTGTTACTTCTTTAACAGCAGGCTTCTCCTGTTTGGTCTTTGCCTTGTATTTTGGCAGCAGGTGGATGACATTGCCAGGCAACACCCCCCCTTCACTTTTTATTGGAAGCGATAACACAAAGGATCATGGGACAGCTTGGGCTTGCAACATGTAAAAATGGATGGGAAAACGTTATGCAAATGAGCATGACGTTAACTGAAGTTCAACTTTTGTCCCTCCCCTTTTGGTGTAGGAACAACATGGCAAACACGTGTTGTTTGGAACGTGTTCGGCCATTTGATTGGACAATGAACGTGAACACTGGTGGAGAGAGAGAGAGAGAGAGAGAGAGAGAGAGAGAGAGAGAGAAAAGAAAGAGGGAGAGAGAGAGAGAGATAGAGAGAGAATAGACATGTGGGAATTTGTCTTTGGCTTCACAGACATACATACACTTAAAAACTTCACAGACATACATAAACCCAAAAACGTCCTCCGTCTTAGAATACATGAGATAAAGGCAATAAATAAGTAAGTGGACCTGTAATAATAAACGGTTGGGATGAAAGTGCTAAAATATTAACAATTAATACATATCTTAAATAGACATCATGAAGACAGCAGCAGTCACTAATATCTAATAGAAAGTTATTGTGAAGGGTCCTGAACAATTCATGTTGCTTCCCTCCTGGTTTGGGTGGTGTACGCTGTCTCTGGGGGCTCCGTAGCATCTTGCTGGCTGTGTTAACTATTTTTGTGAGCTTGCTTTTGCTCCTAGCCCCTACATTTCCATTCCAGCATGTGATGTTGTAGGAAATGATACTTGTAGACTAGACTGGTGTACACCATCCTCAGGACTTCTTTGTTCACGTCAAAGTTATTTCATTTCCTTAAAAGAACAATATTTGCATTGCCTTCTTAAAAATGTAGTCTGGGTGCTGATTAAAATATAAGTTGGTGTCTAAAATCATTCCTAAATATTTAAAATGACCTACCATCTCTACATCTCTTGCTGTCATAAATCTGCATTTAATTTATATACATAGAAAAAGGTGCAGGAGATAAAAGGCAACCTTGGGGCCCAGTGTTCAAAATGGTTTAATCAGATCAGGCCGACAGAGACTAATTGGGGGTGGTCGGATAAAAAGTATTTGATCTACAGTGCAAGGTGTCCATTGGTATCAAGTTTAAAAAGTACATTTAATAAAATATCAGTCCTGATCGTATTAAAAGCTGAACTAAAAACAATACATACAATTCTGGCATAAGCCACAGGATGCTGGATGTGTTTGGGAACCATGTGCAGTAGTGTTAATGTAGCATCCTCAGTAGCAGGAGGTTGTCTAGCTGACGATGGGGAGATGTTAGGCCCGCAGTATAACCCTTTCCATGCATACTTGGGAAGAGCAATGGGTCTGAAGTCATTACGTGAGGAGGGGAGACTCTTTTTAAGCACTGGAATGATTGTGGATCAATTCCATGAGTGTGGCATAAGATGATGATGAGATGATGAGATGTTCATCAAGCAGACCCTGGAATAATAATGAAAATAATAAAAACACCTTTTAGTTGATAAGTGCTCCCTGCAATGACTCTTCCTCTGAGACCATCTGGGCCTGGAGCTTTGTGTGGCCTTTTGTGGCAAGACTGCCTGCTATCTCCCCTTCAGTAAGTATAGCCCCATGAGTGTATTTGTCAAACCTACTGTAGAACTGGTTTAGCTCATTGGCCAAGGAGACAGTATCTGTGGGTAGGCAGTATTGTTTCCTAGCCTCTCTGCCCATCGTATTGCAACTGCTCCATGCTTTCTTCCCATTGACAGTAATAAAGTGTTTCTCCATTTTGTGTCTTTGCTGTTGTCTGGATCTTTTAATAATCCCCCTCAGTTCAGCCCATTTTTGCTTTGAATAATGCCATGTCTTCCCAGACAAAGGCAGCCCTTTTCTCACTGAGACATTTCTTAATTTCACATGAGACCCATACCTTGTTATTGGCGTATACCTTAATGGTTTTTGTGGTCACAACATTATTTTCTGTGAAAATAACATAGGAGTCAGTTCATCAGTCAGTTCATTTGTATTTGCACATTGTTGCACATTGTTATTGAAGAAAATGTCCCAGTTGGTATCCTCAAAGCAGTCTCTCAGTCTCTCCTTGCAGGCTTCTGACCACAGTGTTACTTCTCTAACAGCAGGCTTCTCCTGTTTGGTCTTTGCCTTGTATTTTGGCAGCAGGTGGATGACATTGTGGTCTGACTTACCCAAAGGTGGGCGGGACACTGCTTTGAATGTGTTGGGCATGTTTCCAAAACACTGATCCAACCTGAGTCAGAGAGTGCCGTGTGGGTCTATGTATTGTTGTAGAGAAAGATTGCAAGAATTGAAGTATGAAGATAGGATGATCCACAGATCCTGCGAGTGTGTTGTTAAAACTCTGATCCGGGCTCGCTGCTTCCTCATTTTGGCCCCGGTCTGTACATCAGAATGATGGTGATCTGACCAAATTCCCTCGGGAGATAAAACGGTCTGAATGAAACCGAGAGCAGTTCATATCAGGTGTGCATACTTTCTCATTGATGTACAGTTGAGTTGCCCAGTTGTTGTCAACACATGCTCCCCCCACCGATCGATTTACTTGACTTGCGTCTGTCCCGGTCAGCTCTTATTGTGGTATATCCAGGAAGCACGACTTCAATCTCATCTTTGAGCCGTGTCTCTGTAAGGCATATTAAATTACTTTGTTTAAGTCACTTTTGACCCTCACTCTGGCCGTCATCCATTTTATTATTAAGGGATCGCACAGTTGATAGTGTTAGAGGTAGAGGAAATCGCGAACCCCGCCTCCGTAGCCTGGCTCAAATGCCCCTTTTCCGATTTAGGGTTAAGCCTACGTGCCTATATTCAGAGCAGCCAAGTGTCGAAAGTTTAAGATCCAGTCTCCCCACGTTTTTGTAGAGACAGCAGGTCTTCTGGATGAGGTCATACTGTGTCTTTGCATGGAAAAGCCAAAGTTGACAGAGAACAGGGAAAGTCAGGCGCAGCGGATAATCCATACTCCCGTTATATATAATGGATTATACAATATATATAATCCATACTCCAAGTGTATAATCCATAATCCATGTGTGTGCGCATGTGCGTGTGTGTGTATGAGGGACAATCCAGTTGAATGTAGCACTCTTTTTAAACACGGCTAACTCTTGTGCCTTGTTAGTGTCTCCCTAAAGCATATTTAATTATAGATTTCATATATTTAATCCTGTCTTTACTTTAATAATGCTTTTGGCTTTATATATTTAATGTATTTAAGTTTATTCTCACTCTTAGAATGCTTCTTCCTAAAGCGTAAGTAATTATTAAATTATATACTTAATGTATTTAAGCTTCTCTGCACTCTAATAATTCGTTGGCTTCTTCCTAAAGCATAAGTAATTATTACATTATATATTTATTATAGCTAAGCCTGTCCTCACTCTAATGCTTTACAAACTGCTGACAGCTCACGCTTCTCCTGAGCCAACACCGCTATGAGGAATGGGCTAGAAACCCTGCTGTAGATCAGAAGGAAGAGCAGGTTTCTGCTCTTCCTTTCTCTTGGCCACCTGCCGAGGTGTTCATGAGCAAGACAGCTGCTCCCGGGGAACACAGGGCCCCTGTTTAACCACCGGGGGCAACGATGATTCATTAGCCATTACGATTTCTATATCTACCCTATAGTGACATCACCAGTGGTAGAGGTATGATAGATGGAGATGTCACTTATGATGTCACAAATGGGCAGATTTTGAAATGACTTGTGGTGGCTAACCAACAGCACACCTGGTGGTGAAATAGGGGTCCTTCAAAATGTCTTCCTATTTCAGATTGGTGGGATATAAAGGGATCGTATGTCATATTATAGGATAAATATTTTCAGATTATATGAACAATTTTAGACTTTGCAACCACAATTAAAAGTAAAATTTGAAAGGTAAAAATTAACTAAAGGTATTTATTTTTCTGTTGTTGTTTTCTGTATATACCTTTGTAGCAGGGTTCACTGCTATGGGAAGCGTCGGTGAGTTTTTATTCCGTGCCCAGTCAGTACCGAGTACTGCAACGGGCTCTCTCCTCTGCCGCCACACACAACTCATAAAACAATAGTCGGACAAGCAAAATAATAGGCGTGTAGTCCAAACACGTGGCAGTCGTCCGCATTGTGGTTGTCGTCGTCTCCCCCACTATGGGGGAGAGCAATTTGCCACCCCGAATTTGCCACCCCGCCCCCCTCACTCCACAACCGTAGACATGATGCTGTATTTATATGGGTGCAGGATATGGTGGTTATGTTCGACTCCCATCCAAAGGATTTTGGGTTCAATCTCCAATGTCCACAGGCTACCTGTAGGCATCCTAGAGCAAGATGCCCCCTAACCTCCACCTGCTCCTTAATGAGACGTATCTGCATTCACTGTGTCTTTGAATTAAAGTATCTGTTACATGACTAAATGGTAGTATATGTTTCTGTATATATGACACTGCCATAAAAACAACATCAAAGGAGCTACCTGTTTCAAAATGTGAAGAATAGAAAGCGTCCACCACGTCCGCATCTGCCCAGCGATCCTCTAACCAATTGGCTTTGGGGAGAATAGAGGCACTCAAGCGAAAAGTAAATCAGGCAGTTTTAAGGTTTGAGAAAAAGCATATACTTTTTTTATAAGATAGAGAGATAGAGATAGAGATAGATAGATAGAGAGAGAGAGAGAGAGAGAGAGAGAGAGAGATAGTGTGTGTTTATGAAATTGAGGTGTTGAAAAGAATATTTTGGTATTTGTGTGTGTGTGTGTGTGTGTGTGTGCGCACGTGTGTGTTTTATTAAATAGGGTTAGGGCAATGATCCTGTCTTCATGTGTTAATAACAGTGTGTTGACCTGTGTGTGTGTTTGCATATGTATGATCGCTGTTTGTGTGTGTATGTATATTTAATATTCATATTTTTATTTGCATAGTATTTTTGGGGGGAATGTGTGTGCACATGCATGCTGATATGTGTGTAGCTTTCACTGGTTCTGTATTTGTGCATCTATGTGTGTGTGTGTGTGTGGGCTATGACTGATCCACTTCAGGTAAATATCAAGACACTCCTGAGTCGTTGGAAACATCACAATCAGTCATACAAACAATCTTCATATAAACAGCCGTCATAGAAACAGTCGGCATAGAAGCAGTTAAACAAACATAGTCATAGAAACACAGAGAGTCACAGTGTCTGGCCAGACTGTGGTGTTAAATATATTAAAAGATTACAGATCATTAATATCATGTTAAGACCCTATTATCTGTGATTCCACTTAGACACTACTGGCTGTGAGGAGCACTTAACACACTCTCAGAGGAGTCTTTCAGCTTGTAATGACCACACACACACACACACACACACACACACACAGTACCAGGCTACTGTGTGATTAAACATTAGCAGGAGGTGTGTTTCAGGACACACAGGTTAATAAAGTACCATCTTATCTTATCGTAGTCCTGGTCATGTATCTTATAGACTGAGGTTCAGACTGAAACAACAGTCTTGTCTCTGAGAGTGGAAGGATCAGGCAGGAATGCGTATTGATCGGCTAGGATTTGATTTGCGACAGCAGGAATACATAGAGGAGGCATAATCAATACCAAAGGTTCTGTGGTCGGGTGCAGTGCACTCCCACGTGGATGTTTTGGTCATGGAAAGCATGTTTCAGAGGAAACAAACTTAAAAAAAGTCTATTTTCCTTCCATGCTGTCTTTAAACAAATGGCCCCACTTCAAATTCTCCAGAAGTCACTGCACTCTGATTGCTGCTGTGTTGTGTTGGGGATGCAGCATTTCTATTGGCTAAGGGTCATTGCCAATGTTCTTCCTCTCCATTGTTATTCCTCTTGCTGGTATTTTATCAGTTCCCTGGGGCACAAATAAGGCGTTCTTTATATATTCTACATACAAAATGATCTAGAATGACATTCCATTGGAATGTCTAGAATCTTTTCTTTCCAATGGAAAATTACAATACAATCTTTCTTCATAATTTAATCTTTCCTTCCAATGGAAGGACATTATATATTGCCCTTTGGAGGGCCTAGGGTTAGGGGGGTGTCATATGATGTGGGCCCATGAAGTCCTTTGAGACTGAAACTGTGATCTGTACAAATCAAACTGACTTCACTTGAACCTGAATATTTCATTCCAGTGGAATCTTTCTTTCAAATGTAAACTATTTCCACGTAACCAGCAACCATCACTAAGAGGATGTGGTGTTTTGATTTTGTGATGTTCTGTTAGGCCAGGGGTAGGCAACCTTTTTGACTGGGAGAGCCATAAAAGCCAAATATTTCTAAATATATTTCATTGAGAGCCGCATTACTCCGCTCGCGGTTGCGATTGTTGAGACCAGGGGTTGCCGACCCCTGCGGCTAGTGATGCTGAAACGCTTGAATGAGCATTTCAGCATCTTTGAGTTAAAAAAAGACTTTAGAAATATTTCTGAGATGAAAAAAGGACGTTTTAATGACTTTGTTCAAATGAGAATTCAAATGTAAGTCTAAAATGTAAGTCTAAAATGTAAGTCTAAAATGCGTTTTAATTTGTTTTCTAAGTCCACCAAGTATTAAGTGCAGTTTTTCTCTTGCTGCTTTGGGTCCTATAAAAAGAATCATTTTTTTCCTCATTTAGTTTGAAAAAGTTTTGACCCATTCATACATTAATGTCTGTGAAACAGGCAATCAGAGCATGGAGTGCATTGGGGTCATTTGGTGAGACAGAGATGTATAATTGTGTGTCATCAGTGTAAAAATGGTAATTGACATGGTGATGGTTGATGCGGGAGCATATATAATGAAAATAAAATTGGGCCAAGAATGCATCCTTGAGGAATACCATGTGCAATACCGTGAGTCTCTGATACATACTGTAAGCACCCAGGCTGACAAAAAACTGTCTACTTGTTAAATAAGATTGAAACCAAGCTAAAACATGGCCAGAGAGACCCACCCATTTCTCAAGTCTGTCAATTAAAATGTTGTGGTCGAATGCTCTAAAAGAAGATCTAAAAGAAGAAGGACAGCCACGTTGTTTGAATCCACAATAATTCTCAGGTCATTTACAACTTTCAGTAAGGCTGTCTCTGTGCTGTGGTTTTCACGATAACTGGATTGGAGCTTTTTTTAAATATTGTTGCGGGATAAATGAGCAAGAAGTTGATTAAAAAAAATGTTTTCTCTAAAAGTGTACCAAGGAAAGGAAGATTAGAAATGGGTCTATAATTGTTTAACCATGGAAGTCTTAAAAGTTGTGGGGAAGATGCCTAAGTGAAGAGAGGAGTTTATTATACTTGTAGTATCTTGGGAGAGGCTATGGTAGCAAGATTTAAAAAGCTTGGTTGGGATAAAAAAGTGGAAGACTTCATATATTAATCACCTCACTGATGGCATCTTCTGACATAATATTAAAATATGACATAGACGGAGGCCCATGGGCAGGGAGATCCCAGGGAGTTTGAGTATTTGAATTCACAATGTTGGCGCCGATAGAAACCATTTTTTCTTTGTTTCTCACACACACACACACACACGCACACACCTCTGTATGTAGCCCATTCTGTACCACTATAGTGACAGACGGCAACACTCCCAAAAAGATTCCCAATCAACAATGAGGTCACTTCCTGTGCCCCAGGTTATCGCGGGCACACCTCTTCCTGTTGGTAGCGCCCCGCTGGAGAGATGTCAGTGCAGATCAGTGGCTTCGTGTTTACACATGGATGTGTGCATTTGGGCCCGTGTTTGTGTTTTGTTCGTGTGTGTTTCTGTGTTTGTTTTGTGTCAGCATTGTATCTCTTGCTGAGGAACTTGCTGATATACTATCTTACATGCACACATACACATATATATATGTGTATGTATCGAATATCGATTGTAATTTTGACAGCCCTGCTGTATATACAGCAGGGCTGTCAAAATTACATTCGATATTCGAATATGCTTCTGCCGTAACCGAGTCGGACTCGGTCCAAGAGTGGATCTGAAAGCCACTGAATACGTCCACACAGCACTTACTCGTAATTTTGCTTTCGAAGCGTTATTCAAATAAAATCTGTTTAACCAATTCAGAAATTAAATGGAAACGACGTCAACTAAATGTCTGCGTCACGACAGCCCTATTTTTTTTAATAGTGGCACAGTGCCACTATTACATTGTTTGTTACAGGTAACTGTTACATTACCAGTTGCTATGTTTAAGATCATAGAAGACATACTAATGCATAAAAAAGACACTTCTTGTTAATTACGTAAGGGATCATTTACAGAGAGCCGGTCATTATTGCGAAAGCGACAGGGTGATGAAGGACCCTTACGCGACCAGCCTTCTTGCTCCCCCCTGTGGACATAGCGTGTACAACAGGAGCCGCCCAAGAGTATTATGGCCATGCACATTAATGATGCATTTGATGCAATTTTTTTATTGTATGTATATTTTGCAATATAGTCGAATCTCTGTTATTTTTTGGAATACAAAAATTTAAATTAGATTTTTTGGTCCAGTTGACAGCCCTAATATACAGTGTATAAAAGATCATAAATCTGTAGCGACCAGCCCTAGTGTGTAGAGCACTGTTTCTCCATGTCACAAGGCTACAGTACCAGGTATAAAATCATTACACAAATCCCTATTGATGCAATTAAATGTGCAATTTGTTGCTTGTATCGGAGCAAAAGCACTGTAGGCAATTACAGTGCATTTCATTCCACAGCATTCAATAACAAAGCTACGTAGGATCTGATGGAATGTGAGCACAACAGAGTAAACAAACTCACTGGACTATCGCTGGAGGTGAAAAGTTATGCTTTGGCAGATGATGGAGAACCATGAAAGAAAGGGGGTTTTGATTGGTTGACAATTAAGTACACACAGCGTCCTAGAAGCTCTGCTTCTGGAGCCAGGATTTGACATGTGATTAGGTTAGCAGCCTGTGAATAATGTATTTAATCAACCGTCAATGGATACAAGATCACCACAGGACTGCAGGCATCTGAGGAGCTACTAGAAAACTGATGTGATGCGCTGCAAGGAGCTCGAGACTGATGGCTCGGCATGATGTGTTCTGTGATCTGATTGGGAGATCCGCACAGCATAACTTCTCACTCCGGGGACATCCGGACTGGCTCCAGGTAAAAAAAAGAAAATACAAAAGTCAGTGAGATGATGCAAAGTACTCAGGTAACCGGTCCAAATACATTTTAAAAAGACACAAACAGACATGGCTATGAACAAAGAGGCTGTGTGGGCTTGAGTGTTTCTGAGGCAGTTGACCGACACATAGGTAGATGTATACACCAGATCATTACAGTGCTGACATGTCAGGAATCTCCCTGTCGAGTGTGTGTGGTGATGGCTGGTTTATCCTGTGTGCCTTGATTGCCCAATGCACCACAGGTGTGCAGCCTCACCCAGCCCCAGAGTCTAATCAGCCTGACTCGGGCCAGGTGAGGCTGCACACCTGTGGTCCGAGTCAGGCTGATTAGACTCTGGGGCTGGGTGAGGCTGCACACCTGTGGCCTCACCCAGCCCCAGAGTCTAATCAGCCTGACTCGGGCCAGGTGAGGCTGCTTAAACCAGCCACCAACCACACACACTCCACAGGTTCTCTCTACACTCAAGTGCTACAAAAGGAGCGCACACACACACACATACTTACAGAAATCTTAAGAGTAGTGGTTTCTATCTAGAGCTGTGTGAAACGGTCCAATCCCTCTCTCTTTCGCCGCTGAACTTGAACAACATAACATGCATGGTGTTATTGGAAACAATGGGTGGAGGGGTGGAGTCAAAGGTTGAATTTAAAAAAAGGCAGATTGTTAACAACTCCTGCAACCACTCGATAACGGACCCTCGGTCGCCACAGTGACAACGAAGGCAAAGCATGGATGTCTGCGATTGGCTACATCAACTGCTCAAAACAGGGAAGATTGGAATCAATCAGGAACTCGTTGGACTGTTGGGTCTTAAAATGACCTATTGATTATGGTGGATGTTTTGTAGTCTGCAAGCTGGGAGATAACCTTAAGACAATCCCTGGTTCTCCCCGGTGTGTGTGTGTGTGGTAGGCAATACCGATATTGCTCTCGTCTAAACTACTGTTCAAAGCACAAACCGGTTTCCTCTGCTTCACACTCCTGCCTCCTCCAGAAGGGGGGTG
>OMKN01043718.1:3984-18973 GCA_900302345.1 Melanonus zugmayeri | reverse complement strand
GAGAACTGTTGGGGAGGGAAAGACAACAGAGACAAAGACAGTTAGATAAGACGGATCGGGATAATTTGAGAGAGAGAGAGAGAGAGAGAGAGAGAGAGAGAGAGATAAGCATATATGCAGTATAAATAACTGAAGGAGAGGTGTATTTGTTTTTTGTTACATTTGAAAGCAATTTTGTCAGATGACAAGCCACAATTTTGCCATCATATCCACGCAAATAATACAATCACACTTCCAACATAAAAATGTTAAAATCATTTTGACAGGGACTGGGGACAGGAGGGACAGGAAGGACTGTAAAGGAAAAGTCCTCCAGTTTACTCAGTCAAGGGCACCGAAGTATGACAGGCAGTGAATAGACCCACTAATCTTTACAACACGTAGATGGCCTGACAGTAAATCCAATTCCTAGATTGACACATCAATATTGCAGTAAGATTCATGAACCTCTCTTGGAACGGTCGCCTCGTGTGTGCGGGTGCCTATAGATGGCGCTCCATACATCCACAGGCAACATTTTAATGGATTGACTTCAACTCATTCGATGGCATTCGATGTGACAGAGACGAGAAGACAGGAACAGAATGCCGGTTTTATTCTGTTTTACGCTCCCTGCGCACCGTCCCGACAAACACCATCACCCAACTATAGCGTCTTGGCCGCAGTTATCCGTGTTCACCAACAAAAAACTTCATCTCAACGCGTCGTAGGCACACACGTAGGCCCGTTGTTGGCATTTCGATGTTGTCAATTTTGTTTTCCACGCCGCTGTTGTAACGAATGCTGTTTGATGAGTAAAATGAAATCCAAGCACACTGCTCAACCCTGCTGATCGCCCGGTCATTTTTGAGGCCTCTCCCTGCCTCGCCGCCTCCCTGCACCCTCCTACTGAGTGGAAACTAATAGGAGGATATTGGCCCCTAATGAGAGGCCTGTCTGGTGCTCTGTAAACACAGCGCGCAACGCATTGAATGGGCTCGCTTGTTATTGTCTCGTCTCTACGGCGAGCAGCAGCCCTGCGGCTGTCAAAAAGACAGTCGGGGTGAAAAAAGAAACTATCGCGTCTGCAGGGGAAGTTTGACAACCTGAATCATTGTGCAAACATGGTTTGAGCTGATTGCAGGTGTCATATAGTGTGTTTATGCAGATGAGGGGAAGAGCACAACAAGAAGACGCTTAGGATTTGGGGAAGAAATACCACAAATACAGAACGAGCAGACAGCATTACATGAAAAACTCAACACTGTCCTGCGAATCATAGGGCCATAGGTCAACCCCAGGTAAACACAATCAGCTTCCTACCTGACAGGAGCAGGAAGTGACATCGCTGTTTACTCATTTGCATGTGTGTATTGCGTCTCTGTCTGGCTCTTAAATCTTGTATTTGTTTTTATACTGCCTCAAACTTTCTCAAAAGAGAGCTATTTTATGGCTAATTTAGTTTTGTTTCTACGTTTCTTTTGACGCAGCCCTTTCCGAGGTAATTGCTCAGTGATCGCTGGAAATGAATTAACTACCAATTAGTTCATCACTAAATACGTTTTATTTTCTAATTAACTACAATTTACCTTAACAGGAAGCATGGGAACTGTGCAAAAAGATCAGCATTGTTCCTCAACATGTAATTGAAAACATCTTGCTTGTTGCAGCAAAATATCGGACAATTATGTGAGCCATAAATAAAGCAACATTGGTACAGAAGTACCAATGAATTCAAACTGCTTAGTAATTACTAGAGGTACTCATTTAAGTCTCAGATACTAAGCAAATTAAAGTAATTAGTGTCCTGTAAAATAAAACACTATATTATTTAAATCTGCCTTGCAAAACGTGGCACCAAACGTAATGGGAGCAACAGAGGAACTCAAGACAAATGAAAACGCATTAAAAGTCACAAGTAAAAAAAAAAGAGCGGTATGGCAACCTATATGCATGCCGTTGGCAGTCACCTCATTAATCTCTGATTGGCTGACGCTCATCTCAACACGACACCCACCACACAGGGAGAGCGGGAAAAAAGCCCCAAAGATGCAATCAATAGTAAGGACAGGCTAGAAAATGGTGGACTTTTATTACATCGCGAGGAGCGATAAATAGCCCCCTGTTCTGCTACCGCGTGCGCTTGTGTGAAAGCATAAATTATGGAAGACGTTGATGGAAGTTCAAGCAGCTTGAAGAGCTGAGGTGGCGACCGCCGCCATGATGGATATGGGTTTGAAAAGAGCTTTTATTGTGACGTCAGGGAGACGGGACAGGGGGGGGGTTCTGTGTGTGTGTGTGTCTGAAATACAGCGGTTTACCAGGTTGTCATCTGGAGATTTAAGTGTCGAACAAGAGACAGAAACACTTGCAATGGGCTCAAAAAACATATATATATAGAGAGAGAGAGAGAGAGAGAGAGAGAGAGTGTAAGAAAAGGAGAGTCCAGTGAAATGTCAACAGTTTGATATGTAAAGTATTACGTGTGTGTGTATTTGTACTTGTGCGCTGTAGGCGCGTGTGTGCTCGGTAGTGTGGTGAGCGTGCCAATGGTGGAGTACGCGTCC
This sequence comes from Melanonus zugmayeri, assembly GCA_900302345.1. Lineage (NCBI taxonomy): Eukaryota > Metazoa > Chordata > Actinopteri > Gadiformes > Melanonidae > Melanonus > Melanonus zugmayeri. Next base: position 16,427 of record OMKN01043718.1, on the reverse strand, counting down.
TCCAGTGTGGGAGGGGAGGACCCAGCCTTATCTGTCCCTGAAGAGTGTCATTACCCTGGCAAATGGAATACATTTGTGTCAGCGTCTCGCTTGCTCAGCGGGGCCTCAGATAAATGTGTTTAATTAAAAACTGTCATATCTCCACTTAGAGAGGAGAGAGAGCGGAGGCAATCGATAACCAAATGCATGTGGCATACTTCTCTGTGTGGAGAACGGAGATAGGCAGGGGGATGGATAGGCACGGAGAGAGACAGGCAGGGGGACAGATAGGCAGGGGGACGGATAGGCAGGGAGTTCAGACAGGCACGTAGACAGACAGGCAATATAAGAGACACGTAGGTAGACAGACAGGCAAGTGAAAGGACAGGCAGGTAGATAGACAGAAAGATAGGAAAGCAGGTAGACAGACAGGATGGTACACAGCTGGGCAGGTGGACAGCTGGACAGGTAGAAAGACCATGAAGTAGATAGACAGGTAGAAAAGCGGGTGGAAAACCTGGGCAAACAGAAATAATGAGAGAATGAAATCATGTCGAGGGCCATGACTATAATGACACAATGCGCCACACAACTGGGCTGTGTGTGCGTGTGTGTGTCTATGCACCTGTCCTCCGGTGAGTGACCGGTATAAACACTGGCTAAATGTTCCACCGGGGACAGAGCAGATGCATCACACCTGCGTCGCATGGCAGGGTTGCGATGTGGAATGCGATCCAATAGGAACAGGACAACCTGTACACATACACAACACAACTAACCGCTCCGCTAAACGATCCTGTTCTGAGAGAAGAGCCACAGCTGCTATGATTCGGTCACCGTAGGCCAATTTGCACTCTCGCTTTCCCCATCCTTTCACCCTTTTCTGCATGAATCTAACCATTGTTACATTGTGGATTTGTGGAGGTGTGTGTTTGTGTGGCTTTAAATTAGATGTGCATTGTGTGTGTGTGTGTGAGAAAAGTAAAAAGGTGTATAAAAATGGATAAGATGGACGGTGAGATGGATAGAAAGAGTGAGTGAGTGAGAGAGAGATAGAAGAGAGAGAGGATGAGAGGATGACTAATGTACCAACTGAGGACAACACGTTCAGGGGGTCGGGGACCGACTAAGCATCGCTCGCACGCAGGCAAATGTGGCTTTCCGGTTGTGTCTCGACTGGTTAGGTTTTAATCTGGACAGAATGAGGTCTGAGCTGGGGACAGATGTTAGGAGCTGCACGCAACATGGGAGCTGCGGCTCACCGGGAAAATCCTCAGAGAAACAATGATGAGCATCTGCCGGCTGCAGCATTAGTCGCTGATGGTTTTATACAGTAAGCGGTGTTACCGTCATCATTGTTGTGAATAGCCTACAATAAATAAAGTCTATTGATTATTGATTATTGATGCAGGGGTATTGAGAGCTGAGACTAACCTACCGCGATAACGAAGGCAATCCCGTCCTGTTTATTAACACTCCTCTGGAATGGAGGATAACGTACTACTAAGATCACTGCACTGGCTTCCTGTTTGTCCTGAGTTCAAAATATCACTAATAGTTTATAGTTTAAAGCACTAAAGGGTTTAGGACCAAAATCCACGTCTGATCTGCTTGTGTGTTATGAGCCTACGAGAGCTCTCAGGTCGCCAGGGACCGGCCTGCTCTGTTCCCAGGGTTTCAAACAAGCGTGGTGAAGCAGCTTTTCGTTTTTATGCACCACAGCTCTGGAACAAACTTCAAGAACATGTGAGGTCTGCCTCATCACTTTATTCTTTTAAATCAGGGCTCAAAACATTTGTTTGCCGCAGCTTGTAATTAAAAATGTATGTCTGCACTACATTTATTCTCTTAGCATCTCATACTTGTATTTTACATTTCTCCCTTTTTTATTACTTGGCAGTGGCTCAGGCGGTAGAGCGGGTTCTCTGGCAACCGGAAGGCTGCTGGTTCGTGTATGGGTATGAATGTGTGTATGAATGTGTGTATGAATGTGTGTGTGAATGGGTGAATGTGAGGCACTAATTGTAAAGTGCTTTGAGTAGCCACTGGTTAGAAAAGTGCTATATAAATGCAGTCCATTTACCATTTATGATTGTCCTTTTAATGGTTTTACATGTGATTTCTTCCTCTGTCAAGCACTATGAATGGCCTCGTGTTTGAATGGTGCTATATACATTTAGCACCATTCACACTCTACCTGTAGGCTCTCTTCTTTATGACCCACAGTGGGAGCTGTCTACATCCATCATTTCCTGTGCTCGCATCTGCTGCTCTGCTCCCCTCTGTATACATACGTATATATATATCTATATATATAGATATATATACTTCTGAGAGGAGAAAAGCCGAGACTTGAAGCCAAAACTGCTGCTCTAAGGCTGCAGACTGCAGGTTAACTGCGTGTTCTGCTATCAGACCAGAGATTTGGGTCTTTCCCCCCTGTGGGTCCGTCCCCCCCTGTGGGGAGCTATGTGGGGTTGATGGGTCTGGCTGTAGGATAGAGGGGATCATAACAGCTCAAATAGAGGATAATAAGCTCTGGTCTCACACACACACACACACACACACACGCACACACGCACATGTATACACACACACACACACGCAGGAACAGCTCTCTCTTTTACTTTGTCCCCCTTCTGAGTGTGTGTGTGTGCAGCACTCTTTTAACTCCCCCACCGGGTGTAACCACACCCACACCACTCATAAAATCTGTAACCTTCAACAAAACCTTTGTCATCAAAAAAAAGTTAAACACAATTCAGACTTCGGGTCTTCCTCAGGGGGCACAGTGGCACGTAGCCTAGACTCGTGATTGGCCGATGCGCGTTCCCTCACCCGCAGCTGGTCTCCAATAGGCTGTCTCCGACCTGCAGGGAAGCCATGCCGAAGTCCGCTATCCTGATGTTGTTCTTCTCGTCCAGCAGCAGGTTCTCTGGCTTCAGATCCCGGTGGCTGTGGTGGGGGGGGAAGCAGAGGTGAAACTATTTACTGGATGATACAGGAGGTCGAGCCAGACACATTTCAAAAGAGTTGAACTTGTAGCTTGTAAGCGGATGGCAGGAGGGAGGGGTGTAAGCGATGGCGGGTGAGTGGTGATGACTTGTATGTAGACAACGTATGCAAACTGGGCATCCACCTCCACCTCCACCACCCCCTGGCTTGTACCGGGAGCAAAGGGTCACACCCTTTGCTCTGTGAGCAGCCGCGACCGAGACATCCCGCCGCGTCGAGCGAAGACGTACCCCCCCGGTACCTCCCTTACCACCACTTTCCCCCCCGACTAGCAACAGACGGCTGGTCAGTCCGTAGAGGTTATGTTCAGGAGATGCCATTCATGACCAGGGCACACAGTGAGGGGTGGAGGTAACCAGCATTCTCTGTCAGGACTCTCTTACGAAGGGGAGAACAGAACTGCTTACTTTGCTTTAAAAGTGTTCCTCCACATGCAGTAGGGGTTAAATCTCTCAATTCGATGACAGTCACCGTTCATTATTCACACAGAGTGTTTTTAAAAACACGCCACCCACGTTACCATTGTTTTCCTATGGTACAACGCCTGTGCTCAGCTGCTTTCTTGGGACGGTGTCTGTGTGTGCATTGATGTACACATTATTTTATTTCTGCCATTAAGCATATATCTTTGTGTAGGGAATATATATAGGCCTATATAACGTTTGAATAATTGTGATCAATATAATTAGGTAAAGGTTTAAATTAAAGGAACATAGGGAATATTAGGCCTATAGCTTACATTAAGTATTACATGTTAAATCATGATGATGTATTTGTATTTCTCCTTTCTTTATCTTTTGCAAAGGCAAATCCATCTGAATGAATTGTGTGAATGTGTTTTTGTATGAAAATGAATCGTTTAGATTAATCAATAGAAAAATAATCGCTAATAGCCTATCACCACATATTGCTAAATCTATCTGTCTGTCTGTCTGTATGTATCTGATTGTCTATCTTTTTCCCCGTCTTTTGATCTAATGTTGTATTTGGTGATTAGCAGGAGAGAGCTAAAGCCAGGAGGAACGGCAGCCACTGAGCGCCAAGTCTTTCATGGCGTCTCTCCTCTAGTGGTTGAACACACACACCTCCAGCGTGTTCCGCTGGAGGTGTGTCTAACGCTGGAGGTGTGTGTAACGCTGGAGGTGTAACGCTGGAGATGTGTAACGCTGCCCAGAGGCCAATCATCGGACATCTGAACCCAGCCGCCGCACTCCACTTATTTCCCGCCCTGACAGATTAGCCGCAAGCTAGTTTGTTCAAGCCAGCGCTCGCTGTGATCACCGCTATCACTGAAATACTGATAATATCGTTCTGCTTGTCTACGGGTCAAGCCAAGGTCCTTCTTCTTCTCTCTAAACTATATTCACCGTGTAAAGTAGCTAAAATAAAAACAACACACTCAAACTAATTGAGTAATTTTTCATTATTTTGTGATGATGAAATCATTCAGCTCGTAAAATGTAGCCCGGAGCACTGCAGCCATTTTCATTTGATTTGCTCCATGAACGTTAATCTGGTGTTAATGTACAGCCCCAGGTAGTCTTACATGTATACGTATATAATAACCTTGGACTGCAAGAAACTAATGATCAGGTTTTGAATTGGAAAAATAAATTATGTATGCAAAGTGTAAATGTGTCAACAGTTTAACAGCGAGCTTCAAATAAATATAGAAGCCAAAAACTAGGATACATCGAAAACTTTGTTGAACGCCACGGGCAAGACATTATTGGTAACGTAATTACGGAGACTAAATTATAGTTATGGGACTAAATTATGAATGTCAGAATACTTAAAACTATCAAGTGTAAGGCACTCATTTAAGTCAAACTGTGTATTCTACCATAGCATACTTTGGGTTTGCATTGTATTACTACCAAATACACGAAAAGAGACCTAAAAGACAGATAAACAGGATATAATTACTTTTTTTAAGGACAAAAAAGACTACTGACAATAATACTCAGTATAAGTACAGCCATTTGATAGGCCTGAACACGATACAAAATGATCATATAAACTTATATTTAGGCCTATGTGAATTTAGTAGTTTACACAACTAGGTAACAAATCTAAGGCACCCTGGAGGTGTACGAAGTACTTGAGTAGTAGTACGTTTCATGTGAGTCTGTGTTTGCAATTTAAGCAAGAAGACTGACACCCCAGTGGAGCCGTTGCACATGATTCCTCCAATCAGACATCAAGCTTTTAATTGCCTAAATGATCATTAGCACCTTCCACGCCAATTGCTTTTAGTTGTGTAGTTTTTTTCCAGGAGGTAATGGGGCTTTCCTCCTGGGTCTCAGTACCATAATACCCAGACATGTTCTGATGTAGTAGGCCTTGCTAGCGGTGATGAGCACTCTGCCGCCGCTAACACCAGGAGTTTCGTGTTCGCCGTCAGTGCTCGGCGATAATATACACGTTAAACGTTAAATATCCCCTCCCCCCCACACCCTTCTCACCATAACTATGATTTATTCCCACACGATATGCGCCGGCAATTAGCTAAATCAGCCTGCGAACACCACTAATGGACAGAATGTCTCACGGTATCATAACTCAAAAAAGCAACGCACCTTCCAGCGTGCCTCTGTGCCAGGCACTCTCTCTACCTTCACTTCCTCTCCACAGCTTATTATTGTATGCAGCCATTGACCCAATTTGAAAGAGACCAAGATAATTATTTTAGGCTAATGCCCCATTGTCTCAAAGCTAACGAGCGCTAGTTCCCAACTGTTCCGCGCGCTAGTCGCTAACACTCATTAGCTAACGGGGGATGTCATTGTATTTTTGTGTTTCATTTGTTTACCAGGTTTTTTGTTATCAAATGATTTTTGTCTGTGGTTTTGCCTAAAGCGAGTAATTAGCAGTAGCAGTAAACACCATTCAGGGCATTCTGTTGCCCTATTTATTTGGCTCTGGCCCATTGTGTTTTGGATTATATATGAACTATACACTAGAACGATACACTAACGTGAGGTGGATGAAAATGATGGGATTGACATTTATTTGTAGAAATCAAAATAGAAAATTAGATGAACAACAAAGTCAATGATAATCATAAAAGGAAATTATGCCACATTTTTAAAAACATGTTAACCTAATCAGAAATGCATGCACATGCCAACGTGGAAGTGAAACAATCGACTCTGTGATCACAGCCATTACATTGCAACCAGAAGCAATGTTCACTTTGTTTTCTTTTGTTGTGTTCTAGGTCTAATTGGATTCTTCGATCTGTTCCTATAACATAGATTGTGGTGAATTTCTCAAAACACACATCTACCCCTCTACCACCTCTAACACAAAGCCCTTTCTCCAATTCCTCCAATATCTGGTTCCACCTTTGTATCCTCCAATATCTTTCCATCTGCCTTTACCCCCTCTCCTCTCTCCATCTGACCCCCCTGAAGAACACCCCCATGACTGAAAACCTCCCCCCCTCCACTGACAGTTACCATAACCCTTTAACTGTCACCACAGGACCAGACAATTACAGCAAAGTCATCATGAAGACTGTCCAACAACAAAGGCTCCCTGCAGACAGACAGACTGGCGGACAGATAAACTGTTTTGCGGAGGAGCAGAGATGGTGAAGTGAAGGAAGATCAACCCAAATCAAACCATCTTTGCATTAAAGAGCTGCAGTCAAGTCAATTTTATTTGTATAGCCCTTAATCACAGTTACAGTCTCAAGGGGTTTTACAAGACACCCCCTAACCCTAGCCCCCCAGAGGGCAAGAAAAAACTCCCTTTGTAAAAATGCTGCTGATGAGGATGATGATGATGAAGACAACAATCATTAGTATTTATCAATGGCCAGGCAGGAGGTGGGTTAAAGTCACGATTGATCACAGAGTCTGTGTGTTTGGGCATATATGAGGAGAGGGTCGTGCTAGTCCACCTGGCCTTGTGTGCTGAGTGGGTGGACAAACGGTGTGTTTGCCTTCATCCCTCATCCCCTCCAATGCAATTTGACCCCTTGATGGAGACCTATAGCACCGCTGTGAAGACAAGGGTCTATACCAGATGTTTGTATTCCTCTCAGGTTTCTGTCTGGCTTTTCGCACAGGCTTCGAAAATGAAAAAAGATGGGTTTGACTGAGCCGATAAAATACTAATTACCGCACTCACGGTGCTCTCTTGGTCTGCACCCTTCCGCTTTGTTAATGAAACCCTCTCTAGGGTCCCCTGGAGTTAATGATTGGGTCCATGAATCCACAGGCGAAATGAACTGGAAGACATACGCTGTTAATGGATTGGCCGTCGAGGGTGGCTGGTATGCAACAATGGTACACACAGATGGTGGGTGGGTGGGTGTGTGTGTATAGCGACCCAGGTTCGATTCCCACCTGGTCCTATGCTACATGTCATTCCCTCTCTCTTTCAACCCACTTTCCTGTCTCTCTCCACTCTCCTGTCCATAAAGGCATTAAAAAAAAAAAGATGACATGTATATACTGCTCTGAGCCGGAAAAAAAGGTTTGCATGGGTCCAACTTCTGGCATACATCGTATGGACCAAGAGCTGACATCCTGAATTCTCTCAATCATCTGTCAACGCGTCCGGTCACATAGAGACTGCATTGGCTCAATCCATCATTGTCGGAGAGAAAATCACTGTGTGGCCACATGTGAGTGGCGGAAAAAGGACATTACGAGGCTGTTGGGCTGGTTCCCGGGTACCGAACAGGTTCACAGAAGCAGCCCGTCAGGAGTTATGGGACAGGACATATGCTCTGTGTCTCTGTACCGTTCCTGCAGGTATGCTATAGACGTGTGCATGTTTTGTTCTTGCACAACACATCACATGCAACAGGATGGACCTGTATGAAATGGCCTCTATTTAGGGGTTTTGTAAGATCCCCTGTTATAAGATAATACTTTATTGATCCCAGATGGGTGAATCATGAATATATATAGGTTTGGAAATAATCAACCGTGGGCTGGAACATATTAGTGTCAAATAGTGGACAAATAAAAAAAGGCAGGTTAAAGCACCAGAGTATCAGTATTGTAGGTGCGCTATGACCTTGATGTAAAAAGCAATTAAGCATAAAACCGTTCTATGAGGACGCGCCTGTCTGAGACATGGCCTTGTAAACACACCTGAAACCTTCTTTTAATAAAACAAAGAGGACACATGGAGGGCTCATTTCGTGTAGCCGAGAGAGGAGTACACAGTCTGTTCCTGCTTTTGTTCACTTGTAGTTGTTCAGCCTATGGCACTAACTAAGAGCGCTTGATTAGACACAAATAACCAACAAAGCAAAACCAAGAAATCACAATACATTGTCATTGGTTGATTTTCATATGGATTATTGGTTGTCATCATCAGTGATTTAATGCAGCTAAACTTGTTTGTTTAACGTGTCTTTCAATCTGTCTGTCTATCTATCTGTCCATCCAGCCACCCCCCCTCTCTCTCTCTCTCTCTGTAGTATCCATCCATCCATCCACCCCATCCCTCTCTCTCTCTCTCTATCTACAGTATCTATCTGTAGTATCCATCCATCCACCCCATCCCTCTCTCTATATATATATATCTATCTATCTATCTGTAGTATCCATCCATCCACCCCATATCTCTCTATCTATATATACAGTATCTACATATACATCTCTACACCTGTAGTGTCCATCCGTCCATCCACCTGCCAGTCTGTCATATGGTGGAGGGCAGGCGCCTGCTGCTGGTGTTCACAACATGTATTTTGCAGAGTGTGAGCGTGGGAGGAGGACGCAGGCGGTAATAAGCAGGCAGGAAGCAGGAAGGCATACGAAGCGGTAGACGTCATCCCTCCTCATCCTCACTGACCCTCCTCATCGTACGGTGAGTCATACAGACGTGGGAGAGTCGGAGAGAAACGCCGTGCTGCTTTTAAAAGCTCCCGTGCCTCTACCATGCAGACAAGATGGCAGACGTGATGGTGGGGGTGTTGTTGTTGTTGTTGTTCTGTTTTTTGGTTGGGGTGTTGAATGCCCTGCTGAGGTGCCAAAGTGTGGGGTGTGTCTGTCTGTCTGTCTGACTTTCTGTTTGTTGGTCTGTCTGTCTGTCTGCTGTCTGACTGTCTGTTGATCTGTCTGACTGTCTGTCTGTTGATCTGACGGTCTTTCTGGCTGTCTGTCTGTTGGTCGGTCTGTCCTTCTGTTGGTCTGTCTGTCTGACTTTTTGTTTGTTGGTCTGTCTGTCTGTCTGCTGTCTGTCTGTCTGTCTGTCTGCTGTCTGACTGTCTGTCTGTTGATCTGTCAGTCCGTCTCCCTGCCTGCTTGTCTGTCTGCTTGTCTGCCTGTCTGTCTGTCTGTCTGCCTGACTGTCTGTCTGTCTGTCTGTCTGCCTGACTGTCTGTCTGTCTGTCTGTCTGCCTGCCTGAGGGTGAAACCACATTTTCAAAGGAGGCTCCTCAGTGATCTGGACCTCCGCTTCAATCAGACCCTGATAGTATAAGTGTACCCTTGAAAAAAAATAATGATTGAAAAACTAATGGACATTAAGCTCCTTAACAAACTAACAAACAAATGCATTCAGATATCAAGGCATGCCATCCAGGTACACCTTGATGCAAACCATGCAACCGCTCACGTGAACTGATAACACGCGTCAACCTTTAGACTACTAAGGCATTATCATTCTCTCTGTGGATAACTATGCCAATAATAGCCTTACAATGAAATAACACCAGGCTAAATCTCATAATTCCGTTCATAAACGTAAGCCATAAAGGAGTAAAAAGCACATTAAATCTCATAAATTCAAACCTCCCCCGCCGTTCCCTGGGTTAAACACTTAAATTGGCCGTGAAGTATTATGTAAATGATTCTGACAGCGGCTCAGGTTTCAGCCTGGCTCCACGGAGAGCATCGTTTCACCTGTTCTGAGTTCGGTTGGCCTTATGGATATGACAACCCTTCAAACTTTCTAAAAACTAACTCAAGGTACTTGGGCAGAAGAGGTTTGACCCAGGTCATCGTATCTACTCTACGCTGATAACCCTGTTCTGATGTCTAGATATCTCATACATCTAGGATACGTCTCTATATGTCTTAATTTCAGAGGAAATATATTTTCCATCCTGATAATACTGTTCTCTTGTCCCGATATCAGAGAATACATCTACTCTGTCCCAATAACCCTGTTCTTAAATCTTGATCTCATAGTTATGTTATATACTGATAACCCTGTTCTTGTGTCTTGATATCAGCTCAAATATATTCTCCATCTTGATAAGTGAACCCAGTTCTGATGTCTTGATATGTCTGGGATACATCTGTTCTATGCTGAGAACCCTGTTCTTATGTCTAGATATCTCATACATCTAGGATACAGAGAATACATCTACTCTACCCCAATTACCCTTACCCTGTGTCTTTAAATCTGAATCTCACACCAGGGGAAAGACACATCTCTACCTTGATAACACTGGTTTGATGTATCGATATCTCACACATCTAGGACACATGTCTTTTATCCCAATAACCATGTTCTTAATGTGTCAATATGGCTGCTGTAATGAGGCCCATTGGCAGACAGGGTGCAGGGATATATTCTGTTTCTCCTGTCACACTTGTTCTGGGTTCTTCTTTTATAGGAGGGAGTGTGCTCTGAATGCCTGGGGCGGCCATTTTCTTTACAGCCTGCTGTAGGAGGCTCAAATAGATCCACAAAGACGTGTTCGGAAAAACAAACACAAAAACACACACATATACACACACTTACAACCATACACACACACACACACACATACATACATGCGCACACACACGCATGTACGTGCACACACACACACACACACATACATGTGCACACACACACACGCATGCACACACACAGGCACATGCACGCATGCATGCACACGCACACACACACACACACAAAGAAAATGATTGATTATACACACATACACAAACATATGCACAGGCGCACGCGTAAACACAAACAAATGATCAATTACATCACATACACACTGTGTGTGTGTGTGTGTTTATCTCTGCCGGCTGTAACACGTTCTTAAGCAGTTCTACGAGGGCTCTTTGTACATGAGCTGGAAAATAGCTAAATTAGCCCCTGAGGCTAACATAATCTAAACAGCGAATCTCAAAGGACACAAATGATTGTGCAGAGTGAATTACAAGCATTATGTATCGACAGCCTTATTTTACAGCTGCAATAATGGGGCATACTTATTTATTTCAGTTTAGTACTAGGCACGGTACTATATCTCACGCTGACATCCATACTCTGTCTCAGAGAGACTGCACACGGTCCAGACACCTTCACCGGGTCGGGTGGAAAGAAACCGGTAGCATAAAGGTTAATAAAGGTTTCAATTGAATTCAATACCATATGGAATGACTGTGGCAGAAGTCCAGCGCGGAGATGATTTGCCTGAAGAACTTTCTGGCCTCTTTGGGCGTTAGCCTGCCCTTCTTCACCAGGTAGTCAAACAGCTCCCCGCCCGACACGTGTTCCAGCACCAGGTACCTGGACCGGGGCGGAAACACAGACAGAGGAGGCAGAGGAGACGAGGAGGAAGGCAAGGGAGGCGACGAGGGAGGAGGGAAGGAGAGAGAGAGAGAGAGAGAGAGAAGCAGAAAACACAAATAAATTAATGACCTAGAAAGCGACTTCTAAATTCCCTGCGAGTAACAGAGACGCTGTCCTCCCACACAGAGCTGCTTCAAACCAAACAAACAAAAACTACAAAGAAATACAGCTCACAGAACAGCTTTGTTGAAGGACTGGAGCTCCATAGGGAGAGGTTAACTTCCACATTCTCCTTGATATAAAGAGCGTTTTGTTCAGAGACAAACGATATAACCTGCTCCTCCACTGGGGCTGATCTGTAGTGTTTTCTCGAGGACATTTCATGTGTTGTCATCTCTCTGGGTGAGGTGAGAAGCGTGACCTGGCTCTCAGACTCACACTACAATTTGTAGTCACACTACAAATTGTTGAGGCAATGGTCCAAACCCTCTGGCCTCTGTAATAGGGCGGGGCCACTATTCGACCAATCACCATCCAGGTGCTCATTAATACGAACGAGAGAAATATGTATCAAAATGTCTTACTTTCTGTAAGTGGAGAAAACAGCCTTTATATACGATGTGTTGAAAGGTTCTAAAAGATACATTTCAAAGATACTAAAAATACCTTTCAGAAACCTTTTATCGCCCACATGATGAGACATATGTGAATTTGTCTAGGTTATCGTGCCTACATTAAACAGTCAAGAAACAACGCACGCATGCACACACACACACACACACACACACACACACACACACACACACACACACACACACACACCAACATTCATGTGCACTTGTACACACAAGCATGTGTATACAAAAAACGGATGTGTACAGACACAATCACACAGACAGACAGACAGACAGACAGACAGACCATGTACCTCGTGGACCTCTGGACCAGTGTAAACCGGCTCT
>OMKN01043717.1:0-12424 GCA_900302345.1 Melanonus zugmayeri | reverse complement strand
AAAGGTCATGTGATCCACGGCGTGCGCGGCTACGCTGCTGTGCTCTGAGGGCAAGCTAAACCTTTCCAGCTTAATGCTAAACATGCTATTTACCAGGATGGAGGGGGGGTCTCTCGCTGCTCAGACCTCCGACCACGGCTGTCAGTTAGAGATGAACAATACGTCCAGGAGGAGGTCGATAGACACGCCCTCTGGACCAGCTAGGATCCATCGACTGTCACCAATGAATGACAGACAGTTACTACGGTAACCTGAGAAGGACAACCGGCCGTGGGTAAAAACATGAAGCAAGTTGTGATTGGTTGATGTCATGGATGTCCTCCAAAGTCCAGGATGTTTTAAAGACTCTTCTCATCTACCTCATAATAATATGAAATTATATAATTAATAATAATAATAATAATAATAATAACAACAATGTTTCTCTGACTGTGATTGAGACACAATGTCATATGAATTCATATTCATACTGAAAACTGCAGCAGCACTCAAATATATTTAGAAGATGTTTTTTTTAATATTTGTTTTATTCTAGTGTCATTTACATATTGCTCCTTGCCTGAAATAAACCCACAACCTGCTGTTGAATAAATTGATACCGAGGTGAGGAAGAAGCTTCACCAAAACATTTATTATAATTATGAAGAATGTGGAGCTAGAGTTTCACATCAGTTCAGTGAAAATAGAAAATATAGACGATAATTGAAAATTCATTTACACAGTTTTATAGTAATAACATAACTGTCAATATATAATAACTGTCATGGGCGGCTTGGTGCCTCAACCCACTAATGCAGTACTGCACTGCCTCATAGCGACCCGGGTTCGATTCCCACCTGCCGTCCTATGCTACATGTCATTCCCTCTTTCTTCAATCCACTCTCCTGTCCATAAAGGCATAAAAAGCCCAGAAAATAAAATTACAAATAAATAACTGTCATAACATTAATTACTGGTGGTATTTTTTTGATAACCTATCTTTTCATACATTTCATTTTAGGACATTAAATGATACATCTTTTGGAAGTATTTCAGCATTGAATGAAATCCTCTGGTCAATTCTTTACTGAAACCCCTCAACTATAAACGGATAAATACTAAACAGATAGACCTACATAGTGTCTCTATAAACAGATAATGTCTCTATGAACAGATACATACTGTAATGTCTTTATAAACAGATACATACTGTAGTGTCTCTCTGAACAGATACATACTGCAATGTCTTTATAAACAGATATATACTGTAATGTCTCTATAAACAGATACATACTGTAATGTCTCTATAAACAGATACATACTGTAGTGTCTCTATAAACAGATACATACTGTAGTGTCTCTGTGTTTTGTAAGCTGGAGTCTGTGCACAAGCATGTCCATACAACATGTTCAATTCTAATTAAATTAGTCTGTTAGACAACGTCATTACAACACTTTTAACCAAGCAAGAAATATCGATTACTAGACTCTTGAGACGACCCTCAGGGTGTTTGTATGTTACTATTAATTAATAGATATAAGGAGATACGAGGACAACAACCAAAACCTTGTCTTTTTCCTCTTTCATAATGTGCTCACTAATGTCACCTCCCTTAACGTGTTTGCAGATAATCAACATTATCCCAGGCTGATTACGAAATAATTATGGGCTGTAAAACATAGAAAATACAACATTAAAACGACTAATTGGTCTCATCCACTATGTGGTGGCAGCAATTTATCTATTTATCCAGGAAGGGGATTTAGGCCGCCACGATGTTGAATACATTTCACTCGGAGTTAAAGATAAGATAAGATAACAGGCCTACTTTATTAATCCCAGATGGGAAATGAGGTTATTATAAACATAAGGTAGCCTATTATCTTTGGTAGAAGAGACAAAGAATTGAATATTGGTGTAAATGAACAGAACACCCCCCCTGAATTGTGTGAGCTCTAACATAAGTTAATATAATAATAAATAAATGAAACGGCTGAATTATAGTTCTCAAGACGTGTATTCAATTTATTTCAGTACAAGTAATTAAGTAGGCACGGGAGGCCTGGAGCAAATATAATAATAAAACCGATATTTTACTCTCTCTGAGTTATATGAGAGCCATTTCTCATAGCGATTGGTTGGGAGATGTTTAATTAATACGCCATCTTTAGGGAGAAGATGTAAATGCATGTGCTACTGAGGTCTACTGTTTGTATCATAGGGTTAATTAATTAATTAATCATTTAGACGCTGAATGAAGTCAAAGAAGAAGCTATAATTGACAAAAAGAAAAACATTTAAACACCCTGGACACCTGGCTTTAAATAATAAAAATGCATATATGATATCATAGTTGGGCGTCTCATTAAGCACGTGGTGCGGCCACTTAACTGTCTTGTCTGATCTGAGGTCGTATTCGAGAGTTGATTGTTGCGTGGCTCCCCCAGGAGGAAGGCTCACGTGTTTGCCTCGGGGAAAAGCTCGGGGGTTTGAGAAGAAGCGTCCCGCTGTCACTCGCCCGCACCCACCGCGCCCGCCACCGACAGAGGGACCTCCACACGTGGCGGGAGATGCGGACTGGTGCAACGTGCACGCCCCCACCAAAAACAAATTACATAGGTTTTTGTGGATTTGGGTGTCCAGGGTCTTTAAACATAATAATCATTTAAACATAGTCATTTTGGTTTTAACTATAATTGGATCCCTGCCAAGTTTTATTTAGGCCAAATTAAATACACTTAGGAGATATGTCTGGGAATGGCAACCAACTGTGTTCAGAAATACTCTTTCTTTACGCTAACACGCATATAACAGTAGTTATCAAGTCTATTCGACTCTGAACTGCTACCTGTACAGAAAGCAGAATTGATGAGCTCCCATAACCTTTACCCTAAACTAGTTACATATTGACATATATGCAAACATGTGTTACATATTGACATATATGCAAACGTGTTACAAACATGACAACTGAAACGACATGAGAAGGTTTTAGCTGATATGAATTAACGCCACGATCTGCTGGTTCATGTTGCAGTGAAGTGATAGAAGTTAAAAGTGTGACTTTGAACTTAAATTACTTACTTACCATATTAATTACTAAAGCCGAATCAGTTGTTTTAGACCCATTTGATTGAACAGTGGGTGAACAGTGAACAGCATCGTCTGTACAGGAGGACTCACTGCTGTTCTGACACGAGGCACCTGTGTTCTTGTTATTTCAGTTCCCTAGTTCCTACCCCTGGTTGTCGGTTCCTTTTGTTTCCATCTCTCGTGTTTCTGTATCTGCTCTGTTTACCCCCGAGTACAGGTACAGTACGAGGCAGCGTTTAGTGTCTACGTTACTCACCTATGCAACAGCTTCTTAAACACATAGCTCTTTTACTTTTGTTTTCTCCTAATCACTTAGTGTGTAATTTTCCTTGCTTTAATCCTACCTCTCAAATGTATCTCTGTCACTCTGATGTTTACTGCTCTTTTACATTTTACTGTTCATTTTTTTGTTCTTGTCGTGTTGTTTCCCTTGTTAGGCACTTTGTATTGTTGCTTGCTCAAAGGTATCTCTGGGATTCTGACGTTTACTGTTATTTGAAACTCTTGTTCTTGTTCCTGTTGTTTGGCGCCTTGTGTTAGGCACCTTTTATGGCTGTTTTGCACGAAAAGCACTGTATAAATAATATCAATAATGATGGGTTATAATAGGCTGAGATCGACCAGCAGCTCCAGGAGGTGAGGAGTTGACGTCTGCGATGATGCGGGGGCAGAAAGTGATGCAGATCCTAGAGCTTCCATTGGACCGCTCCTCCCCAGGAACCAGATCCCACCAGCAGAACAGGATGTTACAAAAGAGAGAATCCCGCTCACAGCATCTACCGCAGAACTCCCTCCTACCGGAGTCTGGTTCCGCATTCCCGGGGTCCGGCTCCATCAATGAATCCAGGGCTCCAGACTAACTTTTGTATGTAACTTCTACATTGGTTGCACTGGTGCACCTAACTTTTAAATTTAGGTGCACTAGCGCAGCATTTAGATGCACCCAACATTTTTCACCGTGCCTTTCGGCGCCGCAATAATACATTTTAAGCGTTACCAGGTGTAACGGGCACCGCAGCATTTTTCTTCAATAAAACAATCAATAGTTCTCTTCATTTTGAATTGAATGTTTTAAGGTTGTGATGTTGCCCGAGGAGGAGTACAGGGCATGGTTTCACTCACACACACATGCCTTATTTTTTTCCCCCACCCACATTCAGCAAAAAAGAATATCAGGGTCAGAGCTAATCAGAGGCAGAGTAAAAAATTCATGCTACACACATAAGCCGCAGGAACTTTCCCCAGGAACTAGGAACCTTTGGTGGAACATGTTCCACCGCAGGGACCAGGGTCTAAATTAAGCTCCGGGGACATTATTTTACCCCTCAAAAAGTCCCTGCCCTGGTAGTACTTTCCAAAAGTACAGGAACTTTGGGGGTGGGGCTTGCAGCGCTGAAAATGTCGAGTACTCACAGCATCATTCTTTCTTGTTTGTACCCGGCGTGAGCAACCTCTTATTCTATAGCCGCAACTAACTAGTGGGAGCCTCACCATGGAAAAGAAAATCCTGGGGAGAACCCTAGAACATTGAATAAACTAAACCAGTTAGTTTAAAGTCTGTCTGTTTTTGCCGATTCGCGCCCTGGACGGCAGGTGTCAAAATGCTACCAAAGTATTGGAATAGTGTTCTAATATCCGAATACAAAACTGAAGGGTTATTCGGTTATTTGAATATTTGGGGCCAGCCCTACCCGCAATTGAATAAACTAATTCATATAATGGTATATAGTCTGATAAAATGTTAAATATTCTCATTCTAATTGTGTGTCTATTTATTAAGCGCCATCCAATGCACTGAGCGCACACAGAGACACAGAACCCATACAAGACGGTGTGAAGAAAATCCCACCGATCCATCCAACACCAAGGCAGCTGCCTTGCTGTCTAGCGAGGCAGTATCCTTTGGAGGCGTCTGGAGGAGACTGGATTGAGACGGACTTCCAAGGCAGCGATGCGTCATCACGTCATCACGTCACCAGAAAGCAAACAAACAACAACAAATCCGAAAGTTGGCACAAATTTCTTAAATAAGCATTATACATCTAAATCTAATTCTATATATTATATTCAGTGACTAATCGATTAGTCATTAGTCACTGAATATTAGTTGATTAGTCGATTAGAAAAAAAATCTACCGAGGTTAAAAAAGTCAATATAACTTATATTTGTACACAAACTCGGGGCTGTTGCTCGGAGCAGTGGAGCGGGCGCACGGGATTGTGGGATATCTTGACCCACGAAGGACACGTCTATGCTGCCTTCAAAACCTGCCTAGTCGGAGGCTCCTCAGCAGGCAGTATCTTTTGTAAATATTCGATTGAGACATGATTGATGCCTCCCTGCCTCCGAAGGCTGTCTGAATAGGGACAGAATCGGGACACAGTAACACCGGTAACCGTGACAACACTAATAGTCATGCGCAAAATTGACTAAACAGCCGTCACTTTTTCATACGTCATCGGACTAATTTGCCTTTGTTTGTTGAAGGAACCTTTTAGTTCCTGGGACTAAAAGTTACGGTACTTTTGGTGGAAACGCGGCTTATATAGACACACAGACAGACCTGTTAAAATGTCAGGCGCACTGGTGCGACCAATGAAAATGTTTAATCGTACTTGACATGCAACTAAAATGGTCACACTCTGGAGCCCTATAATCAATTAATCAATGAATGAATGTTTCATCGGTCTCAAGACTCGGCGCTCTTAACATTGTGATTCTTCTTTCCATCCACTCCAGCTCTAGTGTTCAGCTTACCACAAGTTACAGCATGTTCACGTTAATCTTTGGTGCTGGCGTGCACGTTGCATTACAAAAAGGAGTCCAGCTCTAATTCTAAGTCTAAAAACATGAAAGTTAACATGCTAGTTAAACTGTGCTAGCAGCATCTAGTGCACTAAAACTTCTTACCCACTAGGCGACTTTTAAAGTCAGGGCCGACTTCGGCAGTACCAACTACACGACTGGTCTTGACGATCAATCTTGCCTTGCCGCCGGGTCGGTGGTCCACACTAGGCGACTGGGAACATGGGTACACACACGAAGACTCAATTATCCCATTATCTGTGCCTTCTCTGAAACCCCGCCAAATCTCGCGGGAACACAGCAACTCACGTACTCACGCTAATGGTTTCTGTAGGAAGAGATGCGGCAGACTGGTCCATACACTTGTCACAGTTCATCATACTACCAGCGTTCCTCTGAACCCGAGTCGCGAATCATTTCTTCAAGATACAAAGTCTTTTTTTTTCCCCTATCCCATTGTTTGTAGAAACTGTAGCAGTTGTTGTAAACAGTGAACACACTCCCAGTTCGTTCCCCTTTTCTTCTTCTTGACCTCACATCCCATTGGCCGTTCTTGAGCTCAAATCTCATTGGCTGTTGCCAGCGTAATTGCCAATCTCAGTCTCAGTGCCCCCCACACGAGTCGGGCCCGATAATATGAAACCGGTGTGAAAAAATCACATGTCTTGAGACACGACAATCAGAGCCGACTTCAGCCCCGTAAAACCTTACCGTGTTTGTACTCAACACCTGTATGTATACGAGGTAAAACCTTAACGTGTTCATACTGAAGACCTGCGTGTACATGAGGTAAAACCTTACCGTGTTCATACTGAGTTCAGTTCAGTTTCTTTCTGTGATTATCAAGCCAGTCACCACATTACACATTGAGAAAGAACATTTGCGTGTTTTTCTCAACTTGATCTTACTTGACTCGTACGAGTGCCGAGGAAATTGTCCTAAATGATGTGTAAACATGCATGAATCTGAATCAGCATAATTGAAGCCCTAAAAACGCTATATAAGGATGTGTTCCGCTCCATTTCTGCAGAAGCACCATTCATAAAAGAGGCACCAGGCCAAGAAAACAAACGATTGGAGTGCGGAGCTTGAAGTCCTCCTTTCAGAACTCGATAAAATAAAACACATAATATCTAGCAGCATCAGTAGTGGCATTGGAGCACCTGCTAATGTAAATGCTGTCAATGCGGTGTCCACTGAAGGACACACATTAAAAAAAACACCCGGAAACACACACCTCAGATAAACCCACACACATCCAAGCCAATTGAAATATCAATCAACCAGCCAAGAGCTGCATCGCCACAATCTTGAATCAATTAGACTTGATGGAACATGACCCAGGTCTGATACCCACTCAGCCATTATGAATCCTAGTAATCACTTATGCTAGAGCCCCCGCAACACAAGTGTACAATTATATTAATCCGACTGCAAAACAGTATAATATTAACATCACTACACATAGAAAAGATAAGCACAAATCTGTACATACGAGTGGTTGTTGCATGAGGCCCATTGGGACTTATATTACACATTGGGACTTGTTATACTGTATATATTTTTTTCCCATTTGCAGCCTGCACTGTCTCTGTAATCCCATAATTCCTGATGAATAATCATATTTGACCAATCTAAAACCAAAAAAATGATTTGTATTATTTTGTGGATGTGTAGGCCTACTGATGCAGATGACCCTAGCCACATGCCACTGAAGTTTTGCAGGGCTTCTCCAACACCAGGACACGGGTACATGTCAGCGCTCCTCCTGAGTGTGTGTGGTGATGGCTAGTTTAAGGGGTGATGGCTAGTTTGTGGGCCTTGATTGCTCAATGCACCACAGGTGTGCAGCCTCACCACAGCCCCAGAGTCTAAACAGTCTGACTATGGTGAGGCTGCTTAAACCAGCCACCAACCACACACACTCTACAATACTGTTTTATGTTACGTCTTGATTAACACTTGGTGCTATTGTATTTCTACATTTTACTGAAAACATTTTTTCCCACCAGAGATGAACAATCTGCTGAGATCCAAGAGAACATACTGAGCCCTACATGAGTCTACTTACTGATTACCAATGGATGGCAGACCAGATAAGATGCCATACCATAGTTTGATAAAGTGTACTACTACTACATCCCTACAAGTGCTCATAATCTAAACAAACAAAGCCTTGTAAAGATTAACTCCAGCCTGGGTTGCTCCAAATTGAATCGTTGATGACAGATGAAGTTTAGGTGTTATTTGAAACCAGAGAGCCATTGATTGTGCAGCACAACAGACAAACAAGTCACTGCCGAAGTAGAGTACCCACATTTCCTTTCTGGGATTATAAAGTAGATCTAAACTGATTCTTCTGGGATTAATAAAGTAGGCTACATCTCAACTGATTCTTTTGGGATTAATAAAGTACATCTAAACTGTTTCTAAGTCATGTGTTGGTTGAGAGTGTGCACCGTGGGACACAAATACAGTATAGACGGGTTTGAAGCCACAATACAAATAATATTAGTAGGTCACAGCCCTACCTTTAGCAGCACAGGATGCAGATGGACTGTCTATGTCCTAGTCTTCCGTCTTCTCTTCCCGCTAGACTGGAACTCGACCAGGGGAGAGATTAGTACATTATGTTTACTTGTTGCCACTAGTTTGTTGAGATGTATAACTTTTGGCTGCCACAAAGTGCTGGACAATTCCAGACCACCATAGTGTGTGGTAAGACAGTTGTGATATTTAGAAGATATCTCCATTCTGGGTCCTGTCACATGGGACATGACTTAAGTAAGAACAGAGTAATAGACATGCCTGAGCAGAGTTCACTTGTAGGCCCAATGGACGGACAGACACACACACACACACACACAATCGAATAAACCGGTTCTAACCTTACCACTAAGTGTTTATGATGCAATGTATGATACTCATGAGATGGTCAATACATTTAAACCTTGCTTGTTCTCTCACCGCTTGTATGGAGGTTCATTTACAAGTTGAGTTTGGGGATAGTTGTTTTCAGCTTCATCAAGGGAGAGGTTTAAATGTTAAACTCATATCTGCCAGGGCTGCCCTCTAGAGCCACAGAATCCCACCACCTGGGGAGACAGCAGAAAGAGGTCGGATAAGATGGAGGAATAAGGTGAGATAACTTCCAGCATGTTTCCATCATTGTAGGAAGGATGATGGACAACTGCTTGAAGCCAAACATGTCTCAGAGAATCACATTATTCACATGAAGGTTTAAATCACAGAGAAGCAGAAATGTGAACAAGATGAGCTGCAAATTCAGTCCATGAAGATGCGTGTTTGGTATTTCCAACGCAGTTCTGATTAGACCACACCGATAAAGATAAAGATAAAGATGTAAGCCTACTTTATTAATCCCACACGGAAAATGTCACTGCAGAAAGTATGCTACAAGACAGTAGGCCTAATGATAATTTAAATATATAAAGATAATATAAAATAATATAATTAAATACAATGAGATAGGCCTATTTTATTAATCCCAGACTGGAAGGTGTCCGTAACAACAGAAAGTACAGGACAGTAGGCCTAAGAGTAAAAACTACAAAAAAATAAATACAATTAACAAATAAACAAAATGCAAACAGCAGATATGCACTCGTATTCCAAAGAGAATAATAAATACACCTCACTAGTCACTTCACCGTAGTATCATTGATTGTAAAAGCAACTCGCAGAGACCACTTTTCCTGACACCTGACGCCGTGACGCAGCCAGTGACGCGAGTGGCCATATTTAGGGGTTTGTGAACCTCGTGCCTCGCCGTAGTTCCGGAAGAACCGGCGCGCTGTGTTCAATTGTTTACTTGTCTGATCACAAAGAAGCATGGCACTCAATATCCAGTCCTCCACCTTCTCCATCACCCTGCCCATGTCCTGCCAGATATGCCTCGGAAAGGTAACCACGCGTTTGGTTATTATTACGGCGATGGTTCCGCGATGATCTAATCGTAGTCCAGCGAAAGTTTGGGTTTCCTGTTCCAGTCGCTTTTAAATGTTCACTACGCGGGTTGTGTTGTACTCCCCCAGTTAAAAAAATATATTTAAAAAACGAATATGTTACATTGATTGTAAACTTTTGTGCCTACAAAAGTTTAAAGAAAGTCTGTATACACAGAAGAGTAAGATTAGGCCTATTTTACAAAATGTCTTACAAGTTGAGATATCGTACATGTTGAGGTGTATTATTACAAAATGTTATACACACGTTGAGATGTGTTGGTGATTGTTGCGCAGGTTCGCCAGCCGGTCATCTGTCCGAACTGTCACGTGTTCTGCTCCGGCTGCATGGACACCTGGACGCAGACCGTGAGCCAGTGTCCCGCCTGCCGCGTCCCCATCACCGCGGACAACCCCTGCAGAGCACTCATCGGTGAGCTGCACCCTGATCACTACTACTACTACTACTACTACTACTACTACTCTATTATATTATACAAGCCTCTATCTGCAGAGAGCTCATCGATGAACTGTACCCTGATCTCTACTACTACTACTAATACTACTACTAGGGCCTACTACTATACTATTATATTATACAAGCTTCTACCTGCAGAGAGCTCATCGGTGAACTGCTGCACCCTGATCTACACTTTATTCTACTGTACTTGTATTATATTATACAAGCCTCTACCTGATTACCAAACTTCTACTCTATAAACTTTGACCTTTTTAGATAAATCACCAGTGAGCTACCCTGATCTCCTCTCTACTGTGTTGTTTTCCTTGTTAATCACTTTGTGTTGCTGTTTTGCATGATAAGTGCTCATAAAAGTTTGATTTGATGATCAGTAAGCAGATGGTCTGTGAGGGCTCTGAAGGGTTGGATTGAGCTTGAACCTGGTAGTGTGCGAGTCCTGCTGGTCCGCTGACCAGTGTGTCATGTGACGTCTGTTCCAGCCGGCAGCAGCGATGGAGACGACGTCCGGAATAGGGAGACCAGCAGGAGACTGAGGAAGACGAGAGGAGCGCTGCTTTTGCGAGAATACGAGGTAGCACACGCCTAGCACTCTGGAAACATCCACACTGAAAACTCACAAGTGTAACGGTGAACACAATGTACATTTTGCAACAACTAAAACTGATGGAATAGTGTTTAGATGGGTGGCTCTTGGTATAAATATACGTTGTTGTTATAACATCGTCATCTTGTCTCACTCCTAGATTGGAAAGGAAGGTATTGAGTAGAATATTGATCTGAGAGCTGTTGCATTCAACAATTTACACTTGGATTACTGACTAACTTGCTAACATACTAACTGAATGTTAACTTACTTATTATTCAAACTTAATTCATTTATTCTTCAGAATTTATTTAGCAAATAAACCAAATACAATAAGCGGACATAGCTAATTTCAGCAGGTACATTTTATTTAACAACAAACTCTAGGTCCAAGTCCTACATGAATAATAATACATTTTATTTATATAGTAATTTTCTAAATACTCCCAGACACTTAACATAATAAGACAATACAAGAGTATGAAACAAATTAATATCTAATGAGAAAATTCACATTAAAACATTTTAAAAGCAATGAAGAGGCAGAGAGGTGAGGAGAGTTTGCATGCTGATGAATGCATTTGATATTCTAGGAGCTGGTGGGAGTGCTTGAGGTTCGATGTTTAGAGGTGCACCAATCCGATACTGGCCTAAAATGCGGTATCGGGTATTGGTGGCTGGGGTCTATGCATTTTTTCTCTCACCCAACTTTTCTTATATTGTATGAAATCAAAGCTGCCATTCAGCCGAAAGAGAGATGTGGAGTGTGTGTGGTTGATGGCTGGTTTAAGCAGCCTCACCTGGCCTGAGTCAGGCTGATTAGACTCTGGGGCTGGGTGAGGCTGCACACCTGTGGTGCATTGGGGAATCGAGGCACACAGGATAAACCAGCCATCACCACACGCACTCGAGGAAGAGCTCTGACAGGTCTGCATTTAACACTGCTCTGCTTGTAACATTTTCCAACTTGCCAATAAACTGGTGTTACACACTCCACAGGAGATAATACAGTAGTGTTTATATTTTGTGAAAGTGAATTGTCAATTCAAAACTGACTTTTGAATGTTGTTTTTAAGAAACGTACTAATAAAATAATGTTGTACGTATGTATGGATCCAGTATTAGGGAATGAGCTAGCCTAATATTCGCCTTTTTATTAATGAAAGAAAAATTATCTCATTGGTATATCAGAGCATTGGTATATCACTCTGACTCCACCCTAACCCCATCATCTCTTCCCCACAACAGGACGAGATCGACCGGCTGCTCCAGGAGAACGAGGAGTTGAAGACTAAAGTACAGAGTCTGGGGGAGGTGATGCCTGCTCCCAGCACCCAGCAGCCTGCCTGCAGCACCCAGGACCTGACCCCAACTGCTTGCCCCCCCGACCAGAGGAGCTCTGATCTCGGGGAGCTGCAACAGCTGAGCCACAAGTTAAAGTCTGCTACCGACGTCTGCAGCAAGGTGAAGGAGGACATGGAGAGGCAGAAGCAGGTACGGTCGAACAGGACAAGCA
>OMKN01043715.1:0-12609 GCA_900302345.1 Melanonus zugmayeri | reverse complement strand
AGACCCCACCCAGGGCTCAGGAGTCGCTCCAAAAACTACAAAAAAGACTCCGAACACGACTTCTTCCACAAAGAGAAAAGGAAGGAGGAGAGGGGATGGAAACGAAGGGGACGTCAGATGCAGAAAATACACAAAAAAAACTAAACTTGCAAAAAAAAAGCAAGCAACGAGTTAAATATGAAATAGTACAAGAGAAGCTTAAGTGACTCACAATTTCAGAAATTAAAATGCATGCTATAAAAATTACAGCAAATCTGCTCTTTGGAAACTTACGTTTTAGGGTTAAAATTATAAAGGGAAAAGCAAAGACACTAAAACTTAACGTATTAATGTGTCCATGTGTTTCTTTTATTTCTTTTTCTATTTATTTCTTTGGTTCATTTTATCTTTAACTGCTTTTATGAGATAAACCAAACAACCTACATTGAACAGAAATGCTTTTTTTAAAATAGTTTGGTTGATTTCTTTATAAAAAATAATATATATATAAATAATATATGTATGTATGTATTTTATTTTACAAAATCACACAGCCTTAGCCATTTCATAGTTTATTTTGATTTTTAATGTGTTAAATGAAATCTAAAAGGTGCCAAAACCGATTGATCCTAAACGTTGGATGAACATCCTGATGAATAAACAGAGTCCCTGGGGGGAACCAACAACCTGTTTGACTGCCTGTCTCTCACACACTTAGCCCTGACCTCACACCTGTGTGTGTGTGTGTGTGTGTACACATGCGCAGGCGTGTGTGCATGTGCATGTGCATGTGTGCCTGTGAGAGTGTGTGCAGGTTGTTACGGTGTGTGTGCATGCGTTCAGCCGTGTTTGAATTGGTAAGAGACCCACAGAACAACACGTCTTACAGAGATTCCCAGGTTGCCTTGCTCTGACTGAGTGTTTTTGAGGAAGAAGAAGAAGGAGGAGGAGGAGCTGCTGAAGGCAAATGAACGTTTGAACGAGTGATTTAGTGGTATTGTCATAACCCAAAGAGAGAGAACAGCAAACACGGCTTCTCCCGACGGAGGTTAAAAGCCGGCTGCACAGACAGCATATGTAAGACGCAGGCATCCAGGACGAGCAGGATGCTTCAGATGCTGTTTCCCCGCAGCCGCCCATGTAAAATATATATATATCCTGAAATATATATCCAACAACTTTCTACATGACTTCCCTCAGAGCTGTGTTCTCAGAGCCTAACATTATGGTATGTGCACTCTGCACAAGTGTGCCTGTGTGTGTGTGTGTGTGTAGTGGGATTGGGAACGATAGCTCTTTTTCTACTCCATTGCTAAAAAATGTTAAGGCACACACAGACTTGTGTTTAGACGGTGTGTGTGTGTGCGGTGTGTGTGTCCCAGAGCCCTCAGGTACCTCCGTTTAGAATCTAAAATGGGCATCAAATAACAGTGTTTCTATTAGACAAAGTGCTGAGTTCATCTGCACGCACTCCTCTCAATAAATTTGTAAGTCAACGAAGCACTCTAATTAAACAGAGGTTTTTATGTACCGCCCTCTGTATTCAGAATTCATATGCACACGACATTTTAAAAGCTTAGGTTGCATTATGTAGGCCTGAGGAGGAAGGTGTGGCGTGCATGTGTGTGTGTATGTGTGTGTGTGCATGCCCATTGTCTGTTTGTCTGTGTGTATGCGTGTGTATATCCACACATTTTCCATTTCAATTTGGAACGTGTGTGTGTGTGTGTGTGTGTTAGGCCTGGATTCAGGTGCTACCCGCTCCTCCAGCCCTGAGGTACGGAGCTGAGGCCGAATTGTCCTCAAAGAGTCAAAGCTTTTCTCTTGGCAAACTGGCAGCTTTTCAACACGCTACTGTGATGTCAGTGACAGATGCGCACACACACACACACACACTAGTATGTGGTGATGAAGGATACAGAGTAGAACTAAGGAATAATATAGGATCACAAATGTTGGTTGCGTGTCTGTATGTGTGCACCGTATGTGTGTGCGCATGCAGGCATTTGTGTGTGTGAGAAAAAAAAGAGTTGGTGAAATGAGTGTGTGTGTGTCCTATCCTCCTATCACATGAGGGTCATATCTGTGTAAAGCTCTCATCTGTGTGTAGATAAAGCTGTGTTGTACCTCACATGCCCTCTCCGCTGCTTCTCTGTGTTTCTGGCTTTGTCACTCTGCTATTTTCTCTCTCTCTCTCCTTGGTGCTGATCAAAGGGCCTGCTGTGTTCTCTGCAGTGCTCTGTGCTCAGAGAAGCAGAGGGGATGTGTGCATGTGTGTGTGTGTGTGTGTGTGTGTGTGTGTGTCTGGACGACGTATAGCGCCACCACTGGGCTGGGAGTAGTAACAGCAACACTTCTCCTCAGCCTACCCTGGCAGTCTGCAGGGTTACATAACAGCATCAAACCGACCATGATGTCCTTTCTCTGACTTTATCCACCCCATATACATACACACACGCCCTCCCCTGTGGGACTTACCGCAGGGAATCACAGCACAGGGTATATGTGGTGATTGGGTGTATGTTTGCACGCATCATGTATGTTCTTGGGTGTGTGTGTGTGTGTATATCTCAGCTGAAGATACATCTTGAGATGTTTCTTTGCCTATGGTTGTTCTGCCCACAAGACAGTTGCTGACGCCTCACCGGGGGTGATTTTGACGTCGTATGGAGTATTGTCTTAACAGAGCGCCATTAAGCACAACTTTAGGTCGTACGTAGACATGATTTGATCAAGTCATCGCCCTGAGTGGGCTGATGAAAGCAAAGATATGTGGGGGAGACCGGGGGTCATTGTAACAGGGGGTCATTGTAACACTGAATTTCATTAAATGTAATAGTGTTGTCCTTATTAGTTAAAATATATCAGTGCACATGTTTATTATATTAGTTGTCTAGTGTATTTCAAGTGCTCTGAGTTATGAAGGAACATTTTAAAAATTGTACCCCCATCAAATGAGATTTAAAAGGATCATTTATTTTTCCAATCAGTGAAATTTAATAGATATATAGGACAGAAATATTGACACCATCTATAGATTCATCGAAACGTTTCTAAACTAAAGAGAAGAAAGTCTTAAGTAGGCAGTAGGGCTACTAGGCCACCCCAAGGTGCTCCGGGACGCCCTTAGAGGACGGACCGCTGCGGCTCCGCCCCCTGGCGGCGGACCGGGGTAGCGCACGCGGGGCTGCAGCCGTCAGCTCCCCGGGAACACGGTGTCCGGGACGGGCCCTGAATACTGATGCCGCCGCGGCGCAGAGCTGCGGGTCTGCAGGGTGCGGATTGGCTGCCCGTCCTTTAAAATAAATAAGCCGAAGGACCTTTTGCCAAATGTTGCCAGGTGTATCCGCCATGCAATCTCAAAGTGACAGCATTTAAATAGTCATTAGGTTAATACAGGCTGTCATCACCAAAAACTATTGGATTAAAGGAATTGCAAAGCAGCCACAGCACCAGCCCCGTCCAAACATTTATCCTGTAGGAGCTATAGTAACCTATACGTACACGGACCCATTCACCAACACTGGGTTAACTGTGTAGACATAATCAAATGACCATGAATGTATCTGCAGGTGTTTTAAGGAGACACGGCATCTCCGCTTGCGCTGCAGAGATTCACGGGGCCGGGCCGGCGGCGGCCATTATGCAACAGCGGGCCCGGCGCCGTGACTCTCCTCCGGCTACACGTGGAGCGGATCCCTCCACGAGACGGTGTGGACGAGCATCAGGTGCCCTCGACGCAGCGCAAGACAAACTCCCGTCTTACCTCCAAGGACACGGGGGGGGCACTGCGCCACCGGGGGAACGGAGGAGTCATCTGGAGCTCAGAGCCCGTCGCCTTATCCTCTAGACGAGGACTTAACAGATCAACATCTTTCCTACATGTGAAGACGGCTCATTACCCGATGCGTCGGCGGTGCAGCAAACATGAAACAACGGGACAGACGAGATGTTGTGGATTGTTTTTTTATTAAAGAACCCGGTACAGTGACACACACACCGAGCTTGAGGAATGATGGAATTACGCCGTCTCCTCCTTGGCCAGACGGTCCTTCTTCAGTGGTCCCTGCAGGAGGAGAAACGCATCAGCATCAGGCGGGAACTCAAAAGTCACACGCGGTGGGTAAACAGAGGGGTGGTGTTCCCAGGGAGTGAACAGGGAGCACACACACACGGTGCGCTCCCCTGCCTCGCCGGGACGTTACTGTGGCACTGGAATGGAACACGTGGTTCACACCGCACCGTGAACCAGGTTACGAACAGTGCAGAGGACAAGATGGAGAAAGACGCCACCAGCACTAGTTTGGGTCAAATACATATTTAATGTATTAAATAATCTGTACAGATACCTTATATTTAAATATGATCATTATATGGCCATTTACATTAATAAGACACATGTAAATACAACAATAGACCTGATGATGTAAACGCAACACAAGACGGTGCTTTCTGCACGAGTCCTCGTCATGGGAACGTGTACAAACACCACAACTCACCATAAACGCCTTCTTCTCCTCGATGGTCTGGAAGCGCCCGTGGCCGAACTTGGACGTGGTGTCGATGAACTTGAGGTCGATCTTCTCCAGGGCGCGGCGGTTGGTCTGGACCAGCAGGGACTGAGGGGCACAGGATGGGTCAGCGTGGGAACCACTTCAATTAAAACCAGACTTCAATTGGAGATGATTGTGTTTAAACCAGACGAGGTCAGAGTTCACCATGTCCCACCTTGCGCAGCGTGAGCACCCTCTTCTTGACGCCGATCACGCAGCCCTTCAGCATGAGGAAGTCGTTGGTCACCTCCCCGTAGTGCACAAAGCCACCCTAGGGAGAAGGAGGGAAAACACCCGGTTGACGTGAACCTACAGACCATCTTTCATTTGACAGGACGTGCGCTTGAGGTTCACGGGGAAAGGGCGTCGCCCTACAGTCAGTGACGTCTGAGAGACGCTGGGTGCTCACCAGGGGGGTGATGCTCTTGTTGGACAGGTCGTACTCCGTGGCGGCGTTGTTCTTCACCAGCTTCCCGTCCTTGGTGTGGTAGCCCTGACCGATCTTGTAGATCTGAGGAGACGGGGACGCGTCAACATCTCACAAACAAGTCCTAGACCTGACCTCCAGGTCCTAACCTTCAGGAGAAGAGCAACCAGGTGCGACTTCACACAAACTACGTCACCACGGCGACGGTGTCAGAGGGGTGGTGTTCCCAGGGAGTGAACAGGGAGCACACACACACGGTGCGCTCCCCTGCCTCGCCGGGACGTTACTGTGGCACTGGAATGGAACACGTGGTTCACACCGCACCGTGAACCAGGTTACGAACAGTGCACCCAAAGGTGGGGTCGGCGGTCGTCTTACCTTCTTGTTGATCTCCGTGCGGTGGTGGTAACCCTTCTGACCGGCACGCGCCACCGAGAACGCCACGCGGGCGGGGTGCCACGCCCCGATGCAGGCCACCTTGCGCAGACCTCGATGGGTCTTGCGGGGGAGCTTCTTCGTGTGCCAGCGGCTCGTGACGCCTGCAAGGAAGACGTTTAGATTAAACATTAATTGATTAACCGGTTTAATCATTATTATTTTTTAAGTAATTGGGTTGACCCCAAAACGTACCCTTGTACCCGTGACCCTTGGTGACCCCGATGACGTCGATCATCTCGTCCTGGGAGAACACGGTGTTGATGGGCACGGCCTGCTCCAGCTTCTCGCGGGCCCAGTCGATCTTGTCGGAGACGGAGCCTCCGTTGAGCTGGACCTCCATGAGGTGGGCCTTCTTCTGCCTCAGGGGCACCAGGCGCATCTGTGGAGCGGGAGAAACGTTAGAGAGACGCGCTACGGCCCCGAAGGCGTAGCGTCGGGAGGGCGCGGTCGTTTCAGAAGGAAGGCAGCATGGAAAGGTACTCCTCATGGGTTATCGGGCGCCGTGCCCGGCGCAGGATTCCGTGGTCTCATCACAAACAAGGGAAACTAATCCGCGAGGGGATGGAGGGCGAGCGAACCAACCTGAGTGTGGGCCAGGACCCGGATCACGTGGCAGTACCGCTTCATGGACGCAAAGTCCTTCTCCAGCTGCTTCTTGCCGTCCTCGTCCTGCCACCGCTTGCAGTACTTGGTGAAGGCCTTCTTCTTGGACTTGTACCTGGTTTGCGTGCGGCAGGGGGGGGAGGGAAGCACAGACAAGCACAACGGGTCGGCGCCGGCCCTTCGTGACCCCGGAGGGGGGGGGTCAGAGGAAGGACGCAGGCCGGGCGGGTTTCGGCTCATGGCGCGGTTTCTAAGAAGCCCTTTCCACCGGCCAGAGGAGCCTGGAGCTCGTCGGGACCCGAGGGAACCGAGAGGAGCTGCCGCAGGGGGGCCACCATGATGTCAGATCGGCTCCGTAAACACGCTTCTGTAGCGTCACTGTATTTTTCCCCCCCGCCCAATTTCATTCCGCGCTCACTCACCAGTTCTTGTAGAAGCGGCGCTTGCACTCGTCGCTGATGTGTTCGGCAAAGATGGTCTTGATGGCGCGGAGGCCGCGGGGCGTCTCGATGTAGCCCACGACGCCCACCACGATCATTGGCGGGGTCTCCACGATGGTCACAGCCTCGACAACCTCTTTTTTGTTGACCTCTGTGGAGGCGACACCGTGATTAGAGTAGGCTCACATTTCAGCATCTCAAGTAAAAAAAAAAAATCTGAATAAGCGGGAGAAGATGGATGGAGTCAAAAAAATTAAAATAAAAACAGACTGCGCTCAGTATTCGACATTCAGCAAGGATCACATTATGTCCGCCCGTCGATAGGCTCATCACAGGCAGGCCTTCAAACTCACAACTTTTGATCGTCCCATCATCATAATAAATAATAATGCAGATGGATCCCAGTTAACTCACTTGAGCCGGGTCTGTCGACCTCACGGACGATGTGCGTCATGCCAGCCTTGTAGCCCAGGAAGGCGGTCAGGTGGACCGGCTTGGTGGGGTCATCCTTGGGGAAGCTCTTGACTTTACCGCGGTGACGGCGACTCCTCTTGCGGGGCAAGAAGCCCAGAGAACCGTGGCGTGGAGCTGAAAACTTACGGTGAGACTGGGGAGGAAGGGGAACACGGTGCATCAGCGGAGCGGCGTATAACAAGAAAACGAGGTGGACTGAATTAAGTCCTTGAATTGCGATATAGTTAGTTCCTCGGGCACCTTGACATTAATGCATCAAGGACAACAATGATGGGACACCCGGATAATAACCAGGATATAATTAGATTCTTATGAATCAAGAACTTATTGGTTCCAAGTGCTAATGATCAAATCCATTGACGAAACGACTCAATTGTGCAGTTTAAAACAATGCAAATTAAATATGAACTAATCAAGATTGACTTATGTAAAAAACATTCTGATGCAGGATGACGCATGCACCGGTTATAAAGCTAATGTAGCTACACGTGTTAAGAAGAAGAAGGCCCCTTTATTCGGCTCTGGATAAACCATTAAACTGCCATAACCAACAGCCCACAAGCGTATACATTTGCAATTTAATAATTGCTTTCGCAATGTATTTGACATCTCTTACTGACAAAGCTACACACACGGAGGCCCTAGAGCGCTGTAGCATAGCAGCCATTTTGGCCGAGCTACGCCGTTTCAACGACTACGCAAGGAAAAGTGCCAATCTAAACTTAGAAATGACATGAGTTCATAAATGGTGTGCGATAAAGAACGGATCACAATAAAGGAACACCACCAAAGGAATAAAGGCCGTTAAATCATAAGGATGCCTTAGATCGCGCACGGATTTCCATCGTTAGAGCTGCCATTGCGCACCACTCACCATTTTGTCTCTGCGCCAATGAAAGAGACTGTGGTGAGAGGAAGCCCGCCTATTTATACAGACAAGACAACGCGAGATCTAACGTGGCTACGCTGGGTGAAACTCCGCCCACTGCACCACCACTGAGCCCCCTAGAGGTCGCTGGCGTATCCACGTATAATTATATGAAAAATCAAACACGCATAGAACATTTTTTGGACAAAAGATATAGGCTTATTTACTTATTAACAAAAGTGATAACATTTGATACATCTTGATTTTACTTCAATGTACATGAATACTATACGTTTCTGAGCACTTCTGAGAATTTAGATTTTAATAATTGTGAAATAATGGACAATGTAATGATTTCTCATTGATTGGATAAATATCTAGTCATTTTATTCTCATAAACCTGAGGTGCGAATTTATTGGTTCTAAAATATGTGAATGGCTTCCTTTTAGTGACAGAGTACCCTATACAGAGAACAGGGGGACAAATCCAAATCAAATAAGAGTTTATTGGACAAAAAAAACATACATTTTAAGGCAACACATTTATTATGCATCTGGACATTGTACATGTACATGAATACTAAACAGAAGAAACAACTTAAGTTTAAAACAAATCTCTAGTTCTCAGGTTTCTTAAAATAGTTTGTGAGTGGCTTTCCTTTAATTACATAGTATAGTTTTTTCTCTTCATTTTCTTCTTATTTTGGAAGTGCTAATGATGAAATCCATTGACCAAACAATTCAATTGCCCAGTTTAAAACAATGCAAATTAAATAATTTAAAGAACCAATCAAGATTGATTCAATGTAAAAAAATCATATCAAACTTCCTTATTCTTACAATATTGGAGCATTATACTGTCAAAAAACATGCCCACCCCAGTCTGTTATGTCATTTAAACAGCATTTCAATAGGCATGTCACATTATCAACTCATGCTACGTAAGTTATGCAAATTCAGTGTTCACCGTTTGATAATTAACAAGACTAATCTGGTAATGTTCACAGAAGTCACATGTATGTTCATATAGCTGGAAGAGTGCTCAAGCAGATAGTGAAGAGAGTAGTGAACCTGCTTTGGTAATACATCTGTATTTAAATAAACCTAGCTGATGCCAAAGTACCAAATGCAGTCTTTGGCTCATCACACATCACATGGAAATGCATCACATTTTATCTCAGGTCCGTCGCTAGGCAACAAGAGCATAGGTCAGCAGTAGAAAAGGAAAGAAGTGCAGATGCACAGATCAGGTAAAAGACTTTGCACGTGCTCCCTGTTCATGCGAAAGCCATTCCAGCCAATCCTGGTCCTCAACCAAATCACCACGTTAGGACAAGCGCCTCGGACCACATCTGCAGGGGAGCAGGTCCGTCGGGAACCATCGAGAGCAACCATCCAGAGTTTGGCCACCAGGGGGAGCATTTAGGACGGCTGCTGCTCTCTGTTCAGGTTCATCTCCTGGAAGAAGTCCTTTCCAAACTCATAGCTGCTGATCATTATTGCACAGGCAGGAGCCACCTTGATCACCCTGGGGAGGAACCCTAGGAACAAGAAGGGTTTCACTTTAAATACCTTTTAAATATAATGAATGCTGATGTACTGTTCTGATTTAATGCCTTTCTAGTAGTTGCCCACGAGGCTAGATTATAGAAAAGAAAAAGTAACCCCTTAAATAAGATGTGTGCCAACACTGAAATCGAAAGATAATGTTCCATGCATGTCAAATTAACACAGTGGTGTAATACAAGGGCATATTTAACTCAATTTAATTCATTTACTTCATTTAACTGGGACAAAGTGCAGGACACAGCTGAGTGTTGCCATTGAGCTATGAGGTACTCCTTATGGAGGTACCATGGATAGGGGTGAAAGTGGCTTAGGTTTGTCTGCCAACTGGAAGGTTGCTGGTTCGATCCCCGGCTCCTCCTACCCAAGTGTCGAGGTGTCCCTGAGCAAAGACACTAGACCCTAACTGCTCCCGACGAGCTGGCTGTCGCCTTGCATGGCTGACACCACCGTCAGTGTATAAATGTGTGTGTGAATGTGTGTGTGAATGTGTGACACTAAAGCGCTTTGAGTGGCCACTGGTCAGAGAAGTCCTATATAAATGCATCTATTTCTACAGGACATCTAAGGATAATGTAAGTACCTGCGAAGAGACCCCGGTGTCCCGACTCAGCCCAGATGTCCTTCAAGATGTGCCATGTGGAGCTGGTTCTCCTCAGGGGAACTAGTGTGGGTGAGGAGAGGACAACCTTAAAATCCCGCCGTAATAACATCCATCGTGCTACAAGCTGAAGCTAACTCTCCCGAGTGGGATTTTGCACAATGCACGGACCTCCCAGTGTCTCCATCTCTCCCAGTTGGATCTGCCTGCGCGTCTTCACCACGTCAAAGGGCAGCGTGAGGACGGCCGCCACCTGATGTACATGAACAGCATTTATTATTACAAGTGATGCCGTGGTCTGGGTGAATACTCAATTCTGATTGGCTGCAGCGTGTCCATTCATTCCTGATAATGGACACCTATTTTTTTATTTTGATTTTTATTAGGCACCACGTCGGGCTACTATGCAAACGAAACACTCACCGCTCCGGAGACGGCTCCAGACGTGAAGCTGATGGAGAAGTTGGTCTGAGACAGGAGGTGCTGCTCGTGTAGCCGGGCCTTCACCAACTCATAGTTGAACCAGTACAGTGCTGCACACACACATATATATTATATATATTTATATTTATATAAAGAGATAGATTTAGAACGATGCGAGCGAAAGACCGAGACGACGGCGTGCGGCGCTCGTGAGCGGCTCACCCGAGAAGGGGACGTCTCGCAGGACGGTGGGACCCCAGCCCTTCCACAGCGACAGCCAGCCACTCTGGGCCACGGCCGAGCGGATGCACACGGTGAGCTCGCCGTATGTCAGCTTGCGGGACTGCATCTTGGTCCGCACCAGCTCCAGCGGGCTGATCACCGTGACGGCGCCCACTGGGACGGGACAGACGGGGAGGTCAATACTCGTTTGATGGACAGACGGGGAGGAGGAACTGATATTCTCATATTCAAGATGGACTTTCTGAGGTTTGGGCGCATGGAGGCATGTTGGAAGGTTCCTCATATTGAAAATGGTTTAAACTAGGGATGATGATGATTAACCCGTCGGTTAATTGCCGTTAAGGATTGAACCGATTAAAAATGTATTAACCGATTAACTTTAACTTTATATACAGTCTATGATATGAAATGAAATTAATAAAAAAAATAACCCCCTCCTGTTAAACTCCTGATGCTGAAAATCATGACCTGAAGCTTGCTTTGTTGTAATCTTATTAATTTTGTATTATTTTTTTGGTTAATGATTAACCGACTATTGATCGTTAACGTTTTCAACTAACGGTTAAGGAAAATGCATGACATTTGTTTAGTAGTTTAAACAACCAAAAACTAAAACTACACCGAGAGGTGAAAGCAATGAAATCAGCTGGTTCTCATGATGTGAAAACGTAGTATTGAGACGTTCAGTCGTCATCAAACCCCATCATGATCAAACCCCATCATGAACAAGACTGTTAAGCTTGTGTCACGCGTTGTGCGTATCGTCTGTTGACTTACATCTAGCGAGGCCCCCGGCGATGAGGGGGATGTGGCTCCCGTGGAGGCCCAGGCTGTACCTGAGGCTGTCCCGGAGCTGGTCGTAACACGTGAAGTAGATGACCGTGGCGGGCACGGCCATCACCCTAGAACACGGGAGAGAAGGCGCTTTAACCTGAATACCAGCTAATAATAGTCACATACGAGGGAATATCTTGACTTGACGACTCACAGCGTCGGTGGCAAGCCGCTCCACAAAGACCGCACTCCTTCATGGCGGGTGATTTTCACAAAGGCATCCTGTTCAGGGGCGAGATAAAAAAAACCTCAATGACACACATTAGAGACTCCATGAATCCAAAAGAAGAAACCGTCGGCCTTTTCACAGAAACACACCGACCCGGGTCATGGACGCACACAAGTCTACCGAGTTATACTTCATTAGGCCTCTTTACTCTGGTATGGACCAGTACAGTCCATACCACCGAGACAACCAGCTGTGATCTGCAAGAGAGGCCGTTTTGCTCAAAGCTCCACCCACCAGGGTGCCGCTGAAGTGCGTCTGTGGGCTGTACAGGCTGGTGCAGCTGCTTCCATTGCGACACACGTAGATGTGATCCATCAGTCCATTACAATACAGGAAACACTTCCCTGTGAGACACAGTAACACAAGGGTTAATGTGTGCGTCTCACAGGAAACACTTCCCTGTGAAACACAGTAACACAAGGTTAATGAAACAAAACGAGAGCAACGAGAACCGTGTTAGAAAATCAGGCAAATCCAATCCCAGAACCATCCTCTTTGGTGTGAGGACATGGGGTTAGGGCGTGAGGACATAGGGTTAGGGTGTGAGGACATGGGGTTAGGGTGTGAGGACATGGGGTTAGGGTGTGAGGACATGGGGTTAGGGTGTGAGGACATGGGGTTAGGGTGTGAGGACATGGGGTTAGGGTTAGGGTGTGAGGACATGGGGTTAGGGTTAGGGTGTGAGGACATGGGGTTAGGGTGTGAGGACATGGGGTTAGGGCGTGAGGACATGGGGTTAGGGTTAGGGCATGAGGACATGGGGTTAGGGTGTGAGGACATGGGGTTAGGGCGTGAGGACATGGGGTTAGGGTTAGGGCGTGAGGACATGGGGTTAGGGTTAGGGCGTGAGGACATGGGGTTAGGGTTAGGATGTGAGGACATGGGGTTAGGGTGTGAGGACATGGGGTTAGGGTTAGGGTGTGTGTGTGTG
>OMKN01043712.1:0-17284 GCA_900302345.1 Melanonus zugmayeri | reverse complement strand
CCCCGTCAGGTTACCATCGATTAGGAGGACGTCAGTCTCGCGGGCCTCTGTCATAATAAGCTTGTTGAAGCAGCTCATTAAATCTGCAGCGTGCAGCTGGGTCTCCAAAACACGCAGAGCAACCTCGGACGCGTCGTCACGCGAGGCCGACTCGGCGACAACCCGGGCGCCGGCGCGGGGGTCCCTAAGGGGGGGCCGGCGCTGAACAATTAGGACCCGGTCCGTGTTTGATGTTCACCGACGGGGTTCGCGAGTCACGCGGGACCAAGAGGAATATCAAAGCTGCAGCCGGTGGTTCCGCGCGACTCGTTCTCCCCGTTTCATCCCGGTGAACTTTTATTATTTTATTCATCACTCAACTGTGGCGAACGGCGGCAAAAGTCAGGAAACGTATACCGCGCTTAACCAGCGCCAGGAGGCGTCTGATTGGTGGACGCTCCGGCCACGCGTCACTGTCCCCCCTCCCCTAATTGGCGTCCCGGTGTTGCCTCCCGCGGAGATAATCTCTAATCAACCATCTGCCCTGTCACCGCTCTGCCCTTCCTCCCCTCCCCTGCCATGTAGCCTGCTAGCGCCAGGTTGCCATTTTCTCATATTCACCCCCATAAGCAGTTAAATGTAACAAAGCGTACAAAGTCCCCTACCTGGGCTGTGACCCCTCTGGCCACACCTATGTGGACCGCACACACCATGTAGGCTTTTTATTGTTCCTGTCTCAATACCGTGTGGAGTGTGTGTGTGTGTGTGTGTGTGCGCGTGCCCTCCTGTGATGGCCATAATAGACTGGGAGACAGATGGCCACAGTGAAGGTGGTCCGCAGTCCACCTGCTCAACACACACAGACACACAGACACACACATAATATATATATGCTCCGAATGAGAGAGAGAGGAGGGGGCAGAGAGCGAGAGAGAGGGAGACACAGAGAGAGAGAAAGAGACGGAGAGAGAGACAGAGTGAGAGAGAGCGAGAGACAGGGAGCGAGAGACAGAGAGAGTGAGATAGAGACAGAGAGACAGGGAGAGAGAGAGACAGAGAGAGAGAGAGAGAGAGAGCACGTCTGGGTCCTCGTGGACCCTTAATGTGTCGCTCAGTGGTGAAGAAGGTACATCTGCGCCATGTTCCTCCTGTGATGTCACCGTCACAATAACGTCAAGCGTCTGAAATGAGCGGCCAGCTCGATGACACCGTGGGGCAGACACACTGTACACACACTCGCTTAGACTCAACTTTCTTGTCATGGCGGGAGTGCAAGTACTAGACAACTAAATGCAGTTTAGCATCGAACCAGAAGTGCATCAATAAAATGAGGTAGGCGGCGTAATATTAATATTCAATAAACAGGTGGAGGATGGGGCAGTAGTGTGTGTGTATATATAGCCTACCTGGAACAGGCCTCGCTTGTCACTGTTTGCTGTGGAGCGTAACATATGCTGCTCCTGACCTGGTTTACAGACATAGTGCTGCTGGGTGAAGCCTAGTGAGAACATTTGGCTTTGACCGACGCCAACAGCCATCATCCTCCACCGCTCATCGTCATCATCATCATCATCACCGTCATCATCACCACCATCGCCATCACCGTCGTCTTTTTAATCTCGATGATATATTTCTTCGTCTTTTAGATACGACAAAACAACAAAGCCCATTATTAGACGTTTCAAAGCTATTATCTGCGGTGTTTTTTTCTTTTTTTTTTGTACGGAGAAGATCGAAGAGAAGCTCCTTCCCCTCCCCGCATCCCCGTTGAGACGTTCATTAGTATTGGGCAGCTCTACTGTGACTTGAGCAGCGTTGTCAGGAGGCCTGTCTTGGCCCGATGCATTATGGAGAGGGCGTAGTATACCGACGCGCGGCGGCAGGGCGTCGGCGTGTCAGGCCAGTCACCGTGGGTTCA
Source organism: Melanonus zugmayeri (assembly GCA_900302345.1). Taxonomy (NCBI): domain Eukaryota; kingdom Metazoa; phylum Chordata; class Actinopteri; order Gadiformes; family Melanonidae; genus Melanonus; species Melanonus zugmayeri. Next base: position 15,387 of record OMKN01043712.1, on the reverse strand, counting down.
TCGCCATCCGCAGTCCTACCCTCCTGGAGCTCAGCTCAAAGTCAAACCGGTTACGTGTAGTCCTACCCGTGGAGGTGTACGTCTTTAGGCGTCGGCGTCCGTCAGTTGGGTTTACTTAAAGCGGCCCAGACAGCGGGAACAATGGCGCTGTCTTTGATGTTGTGTGTGCGTGCGTGTGTGTGTGTGTGTGTATAGATTGTAATTTGTCCTTTGCATGCTTTTCTATAGCACATATTTTAGTTTGTTTTGCTGTGGATTCCATAACCTCTTCTTTTCAACACCGACGATGCAACAAAATGAGATGAACCACCGGGGAATGATGAAAAACATTCATTACAATTGTCGCAGCAGTGTGAAATTATAATGACAACAACTACATGGCATTTGAGTTCCCACAGAATCCAAGAAGCTGATTCAAGTTTAATTGATTCATTTTCTAAGATAAGTAATAAAAAAATATTTTTTAAATGCGTCATCTTGATTTGGGGGCACGTAATACTGAGTTAATCTGTATGTATGTATGTGTATGCAACGCTAATGCTTTCCATTTCCAACGAGAGTGTGGATATTGATTACACGTTTCTGAGTGTGTGTGTGTGTGTGTGTGTGTGTGTGTGTCACACAACAATGGCCCATTGTGTTCAAGACCGGGTAACTTCAGAAGCATATCTTCTTGAGATTGAATATGTCACGCATTCTTTCATCAAAAGTGTGAGAAGTCTTTTGGAAAGTGGGTGACACACACACACACACACACACACGTTCTAGTTGAGCTCACGCGTCATCTACTCCTGATCTGACAAACTGAACCGAAATAACCACTCGAACTAAATTGCACTACAATCTTTCATAATTTCCCTGTTCTCTAAATGTGACCCGTAATGCAACAATGAGGGGGTGATGGCGGTGGCTGGTTTAAACAGATCAATTTCAGTGTGATTGTTCATTTGGGTATAAAGATTACATGTAATGCCTGAAGCAAATGGCACTTTACATTAATTTGTCCACAAGGGCGCGATCGGTTTAGAGAATGCTCCCCTCTCTCTCTCTCTCTGTACCTGTAAATAATTCCAAAGCCTCATCTCTATCACATGAAATATTTAAGTGCCGTCCAGAGTAATAAAGTTTGGATTGATTATTGGTTGCCTAGAGCAGAACAGAACCAATAAGAGGAGTAATTAGAGAGAGAGAGAGAGAGAGAGAGAGAGAGAGAGAGAGAGAGAGAGAGAGAGAAATGGGAGAAGTTGGGAATCTATTCTGTTTGTACCAGATAATCAATAAGCTGTTATAATGAAGGGCTGCACAAACACAGACATGCTGGTAGTTGTCATACCAGCAGCATGCATAAGTAACCAAGTCAAATACGTGTCCTCCTCTAAAGATGAACCCCAGGATATAGTGCTCTGAAAATAAACCTGCTAACTCATGTTTGTACCACAGCGCTGCTGCACATGGTGTTTCAGTCCAGAGATGATTTATTGTCAGCAGTGTGAAACAAAACAGAACAAGAACAAAACGAGAATACATTAAATATGTTATTGAATAAACTAATGAAATCATTGTGTGTTCAACACGTTCCCAGTCACAACGTTCGGGGTCATTAGTGATAGCTGCGCGTAACGCACCTGTCGATTATTCTGCGCCTTGCGCGCCCCCTAGTGTTCACCTCGTGCCGTTGACAATCATTGGTTTCTGCCAAACTAAATGAACAAGTGCGAGTTTGAAGGACACTTATAAGAAAAAAAAATTGAAGGTATTTTACCGTCAGCATTTGTCATAACATAAGTCACTTAGCACTTCCGGACCGGGGACACCGTTTAACTATTGGGCTGCTTCAATGCTTTCTCTACAGACACCAAAACAAGCCAGGGTTGATAGTAGCAGATAGACCAATTTGAGGGGGCATTTTATTGAAAGATATATGGTCCACATATCCCTGCATGCTAACTATCTTCTTCCATTAGGCACGCTTGTTTTGTGCTTCAAACCACACAATTCAAGTCTCAATGTTTATACAAGAATGATTATATGGCGCTATAATTTAGAATTTAATCGAGACATTTATTAGTTCAATTGTATATGTTGGGTTGCCATATATGCAGCATACATGCAATGGTGTAAAAAACAACATATAGCCTACCTTATGGTAAAGTGCATTGGTAAGATGAGCTGACATTAAAGTGATATAGATTAAGAAATAAGCAGGTTAATACATAGCTGCATAATCACACAATGCAACCATATTGAATTTAAGAGTTCTCCTTTTTTTTGTTGCAGAACACAATTTTTGGCTTTGACAACTCCCACTCCTTTCCAAGATTATTGTGTTGTTATCGTTTTATTTCTCCTGACTTAATCTGAAAAGCTGTTTAACACATTGTAAAAAAAACAATAAATCCTTGGATTGTTGTAATAAAAAAACAATCCAAATGTAATACTCTAGCTGTAATGCTATAGCTGTGTGTGGGATTCTTATGTAATAGCACTAATGAATTTGAGAGTAAAGCCACTACCTCCATATTCTCCATATACACAATGCCAGTGGACACCTCAGTCCTGTTAAAATACATACAACACAATGCAGACATACACACCGAGACATTAACTGGTATAAGGGCAGAATTTAGGGAAACACTTATTTAAATCATTCAGTTAGTCACCTGCATGTACATTTTTGATTAGGTTTCCAAATTGACTTGACTGAAGAGTGCTTGACTTTATAACTGATTCTGTCATTAATATTCATGACACAATCAAACAAGGAAAACTTAGTCCAAACTTGGTCTTGGCATGCAAGTTCCTCCGACCCATCTCAGCTCTGGCATTGACTAAATTGTCAGGCATTTTCCTTTTAAAAGGGAGATCATTTCCCCACAACAAGTAATTAATAAGTAATGAAGTAGTCTTCTCAGCTTGTGTATGACGTATGATGAATGGATTCTGCTCTTTAAACCTAGGTTCTAGGTTCTATGCAAATCCCTTTGTGAATGCATTGTACTCAGTCATTCTCATGCAGAGCAGGTCACAAGGGACGCCTCTTAACACCAGGTGTGACATCATCGGGCCATATCTGAACACGGCGTGCACAGGTATTGTGTGAAAGGGTACATTTCTAAACACAGCCCCCCGCTACAACAAGCCCTCCATCATTGTAGTCCCTCAGGCGGTCAGAGGAAGGTGTGGAACATGCGCGTCCTCAGGCTCTGGTTGCGGGGGGTGTTGAGCACAGAGCACAACTGGAGGCTCTGGTACCAGTGGGAGCAGCCGGCGAGACCCAAGAGCGGGAAACGTCGCGCCAAGCGCCTGTTTCGGTGCAGGTTCCAGAAGGAGGCAGAGCAACGCTGGAACACCTCCACGCTGCACGTGTACTGGCTGGGGCCCCAGTGCGCCACCCGCACCAACGTCACCGAGGAGCCGAAGCCACGTTTGTGTGGTGACGCCCTGTGGTACACGCGCTCCTCGGGCCTCAGGGAGGGCCCCTTCTCCCAGACCAGGCACGCCTCCTCCGCCTCCCTCATGTTGCTGAGGTTGCAGAGGGCCAGCAGGCAGGCGCCCTCCAGGGCCCCGCTGGGGTAGCGCAGCAGGATGGAGACGAGGCGCGGCACGGCACCCTGCCGGAGCAGCATCTCCTGTTGTGTCGCTGGAGGGAGGAAGGATGAAGTAGGAGGAAGGTGAGGGAGAGACTTCGTATCTCATAAAGCTGACTTGTGTCGGCTTAGTCGTTTTTTTGCGCTTTGTCTTCGCTTTGTCTCTTTGTTGTGGAATTCGATGTTGGAAGTTAGACAACACTTTTTAAGATGTACCATCTTGGAGATGTAACCATTATGCACGGAAAAATAAAAGTCCTCCTGATTCCTATAAATACTCTGTCTGGTTGTTGTAGAAAATTGGTTGTGCAAAAAAGTTTTTGATGATCTTGAGTGTATGCTTTGCTTGTCCTCAGCCTCACTTGTAAGTCACTTTGGATAAAACTGTCTGCTAAAATGATTAAATATAAATTGATTCTAAATGATGACCAGGGGTTAAGCTACGGTAGCGTTACAGAAACTAATGGGTAGAAAATGGTTTTAAACTGACCACTGTCATAAGACATGCGTGAGATGGCCTGTGTGGCGAGGAGGAGCAGCTCCTGGTCCACGCTGGTGAGGACGGAGAGCAGGGCAAACACCAGGCCGGCCTCGCCGAACCCTTTACGCACCACCGCTGTAGCGGGAGACACAGAGAAGAGAAGCTTAGTGAGCCCAACCACAGACACAATGAGATAAAGGGGAGACCAGTATGATGAAATGACCTTGAGCTGCAAAGCAACGTGAGATGCATAAAAATCTGACCGATATAAATGTATAAAAACTAAAGTAGGCCAGCCATTATCTTCAACAGTTAACATTTTCCTCAACATATATCAATGTGCTTGGATGGATGGATGAATGGATGATGAATGGATGAATGGATGAATGGATGAATGACTGAATGAATGACTGAGTGCTCTACCCTCTGGGGAGTTTTTACTTGCCACGTAGAGGGCTTATGTTCAGGGGTTGTGCATAATGTGGCCTGTAAAGCCCATTGAGACCGAGACTTAAGGCCTATACAAATAAAATTCACTTGACTACTGCTGCATGTTTGCATTTGAATGACTCACACTCCTTGGCGAGCTCAGCGACCAGTGTAGCAGTGAGCAGAGTGAGGGGTCCTCTGCTCCGCAGGGAGACGGCCAGGACGGGCAGGATCCCACTCAACACCACCTGCTCTGCAGCGCCCTTCTCTGGACAACAAGGGAATTACACGCACATGTAAACATCACACTTAATACACCAGGGCTGAATGTTAGATCTGCGAGTCATCAGTAACCATGCTGGATTTTAAATCTGTGAATCATCAAGTTTGTCAACTTTTAGTCGGATACTGTGGGGAATAAATTTATGCATTTACATTTTGAAAGTGAGTCATATTGTGTCCTATAATAACATTGCATTGTATGCCCATTATGCTTTGCAAATGTTGTCTTGTCTTATCACTTCAAAAACGAAGTGACGCAGTGCCAGATAGCCATCAATGCAATGCTGTGATTTTGATGCCCTGACGTCATACTGGGTCAGTGCTAAGAGTTGATTGCAAGACACCGCTACGTCTCCTAAGAGAAATAAATACGGCTTAGCCTTCCTGCTAACCCCTTTCAAAGACTTGCTGAAGATCCTGTCGATGTTTTCATGTCTTTGTGTTTTTGTTACTATTTTAATATCACACATGTACAAAAGGTTACTGAATTTGCCATTAGAGTATTGAAAAGAAGCCTGGCATTCATTCACTCATTCATTCATTACTTTTACTCAATAGAAGTGAAACTATTAATTGTCAAATTGAAAGGCACGTTATATTCAAAAGGAGAAATGTGCAAAAAAATAGGCCATTAGACTGAGTCACAATATCAACAACCCAGGTGATACTATAGAAAAGCGTGGGATGTTTTATAAAGAACTGCAGAGAACTGATGAATATGAAGGTGACTCACGCTGCTCCTGTATGGCAGCCAGCACTGTGTTCAGGTGGGGCTTCAGGTCATGTCGCTCCAGCAGCTCCAGACCGAGCACCCTGATAAAACCCAGGGCGTTGTTCAGGTTGTCTGGAGGGTGAAGGTATATACAACATATATATGTACAGTATATATATATACATATATACAGTATGTATACATATACAGTATGTGTATACATATACAGTATGTGTATACATATATATGTATATATATATATATATATATATATATATATATGTATATATATATATATATATGTATATATGTATATGTATATATATATATACATATATATATGTATATGTATATATATATATGTATATGTATATATGTATATGTATATATATATATGTATATATATATGTATATGTATATATGTATATATGTATATATATATGTATATATATATATATATAAAAATAAGCACATCGGTCCTGTTGGATACCTAGAGACGTCCGTGATTGGCAGAGCAGGTGATTGACAGCTGTGTGAGCCTGTAGCAGGGCGAGCGAGCGGCCCGCCCCCTGATGTCCATCCACCGCAGCTGCGCGCGCTCGACAGATGAAAAGGTGCCCACGAGACCGCAGCTCTTCAGCCTCGCTCCAGTATGTAAAGTTATAACTCAGTTTGTATTTTATTTAATGACAAATTGTATCGTGAAGGAGAAATAAACAAATGCGACCTAAATTAAAGCTAACGAAGCACGTTAGCTAGGAATGTGCTGCGCCTTTATCACGAGTTCAAGGTGAAATGTAACTTTAATGTGTCCGCGGTTCATTTGCTAATGTTTAAAACTATTTAAACGCGATGGGTCCATTCTTTCCCGCAAGTTTTTCCTCAGCTGGCCGTAATTTATCGTGAACTGAACATTCTGAACAACAAACCCGCACTTTTTTAACGTCACCATTCGTCTTTTTTGACGGGATTTAACGGTGTTTAACGTGATACGTAGACGCAGAAGAGGCCGCTAGCTGCACGACACGTGGTCCGCAGAGCTAATGGCGAACTTTTCGGCCCGTCGCCTCAAAGTTTCGAATGTCCCGGTTTTAATTACGTAGTTTACTTGCGAACAGATACTTGACTAATCGGTAAACCCACGCGACGCTGGGTTCGTCCCGCTACGTGCGCAGGGGGCATGCGCGGCACGTGAACCGCAGCGCTAATGGCGAACTTTTCGGCCATTAGCTGAAAATCTTTTAACACGCCACGGTTCGTTTCCCTCGATTTGTATTAACGTCGTTCATTTTGAATGTTCCCAAGAAATCCCTGAACTACGCCATCGCGAATCATGGCAGATGAGTGGGATGAACAGGTAACTGATTTTGTCTCAATTAACGTTTTGCGCAAAAAAATGGCCACATTATTTTCACACGTGTAAATAATTAATATTAACAGGAAAGTGCGACCACAAGTTCGAGTTTTGCATCAAATGCTGGTAAGTATTCAATAATAATAGAAGCATGATGTCCTCTAGTATTTAATAATAGTAGAAGCATGATGTCCTCTAGTATTCAATAATAATAGAAGCATGATGTCCTCAGTGTCTAATGGGAGTGGAGGCGGTGGATTTGTAGACCAGAATGGTGAGTATATCCACGTTAAATTTAAACTGCAAAACTTTAAGTAAAAATACCAATTAATTTCTTATTTCTCGGATGAGCAGGAAATAAAGAAGGATCCTTCGGTGGCTTTGGGGGAGATCATGCAGGGAGAGGTGAGCAGTGTTGCATTTGAAATTACTTCCTGGTTTAGCTGAATGTGTTTAATAAATATTATTTTCCTCAAAGGTCGTGGTGGGAGAGGAAAAGGATTTAAAGGTTTCTCTTCTGGTAATATAATTTTGCTAGTTTTTATATTATAAAATGCATTCAAGTTTTACGTTTTAATGGTGTGACTGACAACTAAAGTGTAATGTTCTCATATAGGTGGAGACAATGAGAATGGTGAGTTTAAAACAGCAGCATTCAGGTGTGACTAGCGTTGCTTTAGTCAACGAAAATTATGCTTAAATATCGTCAACAAACCTTTATCACGTGACAAAAACGAGACTAGGTGTGACGCCCTTCTAGACGCTCACCTGGCCGTTCTGTTGCCTTAGATACGGACGGCGGCGGCTCCTGGAACAGTAGAGGAAGAGGAGGCTTCCGAGGAAGAGGTTAGAATGGAATATTTTTGACCGGTTACGCATGTCAGTCTATAGGTTAATTTGCATTCATGCACACACACACACCAGTGTTTCTCATAGACATCGTTTTATTTGTGACGACTCGCCACAATATCAACATTGACAACCACATTGATTTTCTATTTTTAATAATGTAATTTTTTTTATGTTGGTGAAGGCGCATGTGGTGCTTTCGGAGAAACGCAGGGCGGTCATTTCAATCGACAGTTCGGGCACCGAAATCTGCGTTGCAATTCGGTCCAGTAGGTACTGGTCGTAAAAGAACCGGTGCCATAATGGTACCGGGTTTCGGTACCAATGCTATACATTAGTGGAAACTATCGCATTCAGTCATTAAAAAAATATTTATTTCTTGTATCCCTACTCTGACTGATGCATTTAAGTTAACTGATGAGTTAGTCCCCCCCAAGCTACCAGCACAAATAGGCACTTGGCACGGAAGCGCCCGAAGCGAAAGTAACATGCCAATTGCCAAAATACACACACACACACACACTATGCAGTTCCAACATTTTTGTGCATATTAACAAAACGAGCAATTTTGGCCAAGACCCATAAAAGATGTACATTTCCACCACTCCTGATGCTTGTGCCAACGTGCGTGAGTTTTCATGCCTGTTTATCCCCTCAAAAATGCGTCATTTACCAGAATAATAATAATAATCCTTAGAAGAACGAGAGCTTCACACCAGTCGGTGCTCGGGCTCTAATGACAAGTCTATAGTTAATTTATTATCGTTTATCAGGTGGAATCATTGACATTCTCTTTTGCGACGATGACGATGATCAAAATGCAGAAATACTTCAGCAAAGCCAACAGAAAATAAAAGGAGACATTTACAACACTTTCTTATAAATTAACCAGTTAGTTGCTGGTTAATGGGTGTTAACCTATCGAAAGCTAAATTAACCGAAACTGACATCCCTACTTGTAACTTAACAGGCTTGTAAGGATGAATTTGAAATCCCAGCCGAGCCATGGTAATATAAGTGTTTGTTTAATCCACTAGGTGGCGGTAGAGGCTTTAGTTCTGCTTCTGGAGGTATGTGTTAAATTCATTTTACATTCAAATGTGTTAATGTAATTGATTGATTTTTAAAGATTTCAAAGCTGTATTCTGGTCATTTGCCTTCACTTATATTTTCCCTTTAATCTTTGTATTCTATTTTTTTATTTGGAGATAATGGAAATGAAGATGGTGGCTCTGGAAGAAGAGGTGGCAGGGGTGGATTCAGAGGTACACCCACCAACACTGCATGAGATAATCATTTTTACCATGATATACATTTGTTTTTAACTGGTGAAAAAATAAGTGTAAAATGTAGGTGACTTGGGAAAACACCAAACATGTTGCTGCTTTAGAAATGTGCTTTAAAATCTCCCTTTTGAGAGGTTGGGTTTGGGTTCAACTCAGTTTAGTTTTAACCAGGGTAATCCAGGGGACGCGTTGTTTGTTTACATGAGGCTTTTTTTTCTTCTAGACATGGTTTTATGATGCTATAAAACTATTAGATTTGAATGTGTAAACATTTTTCGTTGTTTAAGGTGGATCACAAGGGGAACGAGGCGGCTTTGGAGGCGGCGGTAAATTATCTTAAATATTTACGAGGTGATGGATAAACATCCTGAGGTAGTTTCACTGTCTAAATCTTTTTTATTTTATTTTTTTTACTGTAGGTTATCGTGGGAAAGATGAAGAAGTTTTCCATAAAGGTGAGTATAACTCCATGCAGGGTCCAAAATTTAATGAAAGAACTACCGTCCAGCAGTTGTTTTAATATGCGACACTGATTTTTTTATTTTATTTGCCAAATGGTAAAATCTGCCATTGGCTGGTGGCAGCGGTTCATGTTGACTCCTTGTCTTGTAATCTAACCATGTCTCCATTTCAGTTTCTACCGGCGACAATGAAAACGAGGGGGAAGATGTCCGTAAGTGTTTACTTGCCTAACTCTAACTCTGGCAACGTGCAGGTTGATCAAGCCTCGTTCCTTCCCCAGGACCGATGGTGACGTATGTCCCCCCGCCCCTGGCTGAGGACGAGGACACCATCTTTGCCCACTACAAGTCGGGCATAAACTTCAACAAGTACGACGACATCCTGGTGGACGTTAGTGGCACCAACCCCCCCCAGGCCATCTTCGTAAGTGTCCGTCCACGTGGAAACGTGCTTTTTACGTCTGGTTTTTGTGACCTCAGCTGCTGTCGGCATGACTACGGGAGTGAATAATGTGTGTGAATAGAAAAATCATGGATGGTCTTTCTCCTCCGTCGGCAGACGTTCGAGGAGGCGTGTTTGTGCGAGTCCTTGAAGAGGAACGTGGCCAAGTCCGGCTACGTCAAGCCCACCCCGGTGCAGAAGCACGGCATCCCCATCATCTCGGCTGGCAGGGATGTCATGGCGTGTGCCCAGACTGGATCTGGCAAAACTGTAAGAGGCGCTATACAAATAAAATGTATTAATTAAATGTCTGATACTGGGTGTACTGGGTATAACCCGGCGTCTCCTCTCTCTCCAGGCTGCGTTCCTGTTGCCCATCCTGCAGAAGCTGATGGCGGACGGCGTGGCCGCCAGCTCCTTCATGGAGCAGCAGGAGCCCCAGGCGCTCATCGTGGCGCCCACCAGGGAGCTCATCAACCAGATCTACATGGAGGCCCGCAAGTTTGCTCATGGGTGTGTGTCGCTGTTTTAAATATTGAGCATGTTTTTCCTTGTGTGTCTGTACTGTTGTAGCTGAACAGTGTTTGAACACTTGAGGCAGGAAGTGAGTGATGGAGCGGCTGCTGTGGTAGAGGTTGGTAGTTGTAGGACGCTGTGGTTTCCTTCTTCCCTGTAGCACCTGTGTGCGTGCAGTAGTGATGTACGGAGGGATCAGCACCGGCCATCAGATCAGAGACCTCCTGAAGGGCTGTAACGTTCTCTGTGGGACCCCAGGGAGACTGTTGGACATGATCAGGAGAGAAAAGGTGAGACATCTTTTTTTCTTTTCTTTTTTTAATGGATGTCTTGGTTGTCATGACGTTTGTTGTTGTTTTCAGGTCGGTTTGTCCAAGCTGCGCTACCTGGTTCTGGACGAGGCCGACCGTATGCTGGACATGGGCTTTGAGCCGGACATGCGCAAACTGGTGGGTTCCCCTGGCATGCCGTCCAAAGAGGACCGCCAGACCCTGATGTTCAGTGCCACCTACCCAGAAGACATCCAAAGGTGTGTCCTGGACCGGAGACGGTACCGTTGTCCCCAAAGTACACAGGTTTTCTTCTTCATGGCGTGACGGACTCGAGGGTGTGTGTCTGTGCACAGGTTGGCCGCAGACTTCCTGAGGAAGGACTACTTGTTCCTGGCGGTGGGTGTGGTGGGCGGCGCCTGCTCTGATGTGGAGCAGACACTGGTCCAGGTCACAAAGTTCGCCAAGAGGAATCATCTCCTGGACATCGTCAAGAACACGGGTGATGACCTCCAGCCGTGCTATTGTTCCCCGTATTCGGCTCACCCCATTGGTTGATTTGATCACAATGCTATTGGTTGGCATTACTCCATGTTTAGTGTTGGAATGGAGTTTAAAACGGCTTATTTTAGATGGGCATCTTTTTTTTAAGTGAATGATGGTTCACTTCAAATGAGCGGTTTGACTGGACGTGAGCTCACGTACCTGAACGTCATACCTGTGGGTTTATTCGCAGGAGTCGAGCGTACGATGGTGTTTGTTGAAACCAAGAGACAAGCGGACTTCATCGCCGCCTTCCTGTGTCAGGAGAACGTGGCGACCACCAGCATCCACGGGTGAACACCATTATTTTTCCAAGGACACCCATTATCTGTGGTTCAAACGTTATGTGATGGGTGATGATGATCTGATGGGTGTCATCTACAGGGACCGTGAGCAGCGGGAGCGAGAGCAGGCCCTGGGCGACTTCCGCTCCGGCAAGTGTCCGGTCCTGGTGGCCACCTCTGTGGCGGCGCGGGGTCTGGACATACAGGACGTGCAGCACGTGGTGAATTTCGACCTCCCCAACAACATCGATGAGTACGTCCACCGCATCGGACGCACCGGTCGCTGCGGCAACACCGGCAGAGCTGTGTCGTTCTACGACCCGGAGGCGGACAACATGCTGGCGCGCTCGCTGGTTAAGATCCTCTCCAGTGTGAGTGAAGCGTCGTGTTGACGTCAAGAGATTCACGTCTTTCAAATGTGTAGAAGAGACTGACGGTCTATTTGAGCTCAATTTCAAATGAATAATTCAGTATTTTAATGTTTTTTAGGCACAGCAGGAGGTGCCTTCTTGGCTGGAGCAGTCTGCCCTGTGCGCCCACGGTACGGCGGCGTTCAACCCACAGGGACGAGTGTTTGCCTCCACGGATTCCAGAAAGGTATCTCGTGAACCTCAACTGTTGTCTCCCAACACGTGGGAGACGGTCCTGGTCCTCGATGGTCTCGTCTGTGGTTCTGATGACGTGTCCTGTGTCCACAGGGAGGCGGCTTCCAGGACGGGGGTGCTGGACCCGGCCAACCGGCCGCAGCGGCTGATGATGAAGAGTGGGAATAGAGGCCCCCGGTACATGGGCCCCGATGTTGACTTTGTGTTTTGTGTGCAGTGAAGACTTTGTTCAGTTAAGAAAAAAAACTTGTCACTTAAGTCTGAAGTCGCAAGTATTATTTATTTGTTTTGCCTTTTTAAATGTTAACCTGCATGCATTTTTTTTCCATCTTACTTACACGTTACTTTGCTTCAAACTGTTTCTGTTCATTTCTCTTTATCCTATATTATAGTGAATTGTATAACCTTTGATACTCGTTTCGTAATTAAATACGACAGTTGAGAGGAATCCAATCTGTTGAGTGGACCCAACTATTGAGTACAAAAATGTCTAAAATGAATATGTACTAAACTTGGAAAAAACCCATTAAAATTGAAAGGGTTCAACTGTAATATTTGGTGTTTTTCTTTAAGGGTCAGGATCAACTGTTTTGACTGCTTGGGGTAAACTAGGTTAATGACTTATTGTGGTATTTCCAATGACATGTAATTCTGAACTGATGATTGAATCCATTTCCAATGCATCTATGAGATGAGCAGTATTGTACCAAGGCCAGCTTCAACTAATGCCTAGCAGGGGAAATCTGATTTATTAGAAGCGGTGTTGAAAGTTTGATTTATTTGGGATTCAACTTAAATGTGATAAAAGGCTTATGAATGGACACTGATCCACTGACAGCTACTCCCAGATGTTGCAGATGTTGGGGAACTACAGTCCCTCAGCCTTTGGAAAAGTCGACATGAATTTTAAACCCGAGCCTGTCCGCAGCGGTGCATTGTGGGTAGTCGGTTCGACCGCTGCCCTGCTGAAGTCAAGATGGCTGTAAACATCCGAAAGAGGAAAGAGCTCGCCACAAAAAGGCCTTGAATGAAGTTTTAAAATACATATTTTAAACGCAATCGGCCGGCGTTTCGTGTGAGGTGTGTTCATCCCGCGCTGGAGTCGCTGTTATTCACACACACGCACACAACCGGACGGGGTAACAACTGAGGGGTGAAGTCTCGTATGCATTCCGACGAGAAGGAGGACTGTGAGTGTGCGCCACCACAGGCCGATCCCAGCCCCGCAGGAGGGCCGCACCGGTGGGTACGCGCTGCAGGAAAGAGCCGCGGCTTCACGGCGGAGGCCCCAAAAGGCTAACTAACTAGCGTGCTAACGAAGACTTTACGTATATAACCCCGATACCTGAACGTAACGCGTGTTGTGTAAAGCGGGGGATTGACACGTATTTAACGATAGCGTGTATGTTTTTAAAATTTTTGTACAATTAAAGCAAAACCCCAAGAGGCTGGATAACCGTTTGCAACGTTAGCGTAGCTGGCTAACACTAGCTGCCCACTGAGCGTCATGTACGCTAGCGGCTAGTTAGCAGCTAGTTAGCGGCTAGTTGGACAACTCCGCTATGGCTGCGCGTCGTACGCACCGTAGCGCGGTGACAGGGTCGCCAGTGAGTGATATGATTTAACTACGACATTGTGTGTGTGTGGAAGGGGTTTACATGTTTTGCGTCACGGTGTCCAGGTGCACCGTTGTGATTGATTTGAACCGAACAGCGATGCGTTGATGCCCGCATAAAACACCGGCTCGTGTGTCGCATGCGTGCCGGCAGCCCGTCTCTGCGAAGCCCGCTCCGCCGCCTCGGTATCTCGGCATAGGCTGCACGGGGGGTCGGTGATCTCGGCATGCGTATTTGCGCTGCAACTTGCATTACTTGCGTTATTTATGACTGATGTGGTGTGTGTGTGTGTGTGTGTGATCCTTCTTGGTGTGTTTTTTTCTGCGCTGTCAGAGAACACGAGGAGACTGAAGCAGAAAACCCCGAAGCAAGCCGAATGTAAGTGACTGCACTCGTATTTCTACTACCCCGCGACTAACCTATTTGTGTGTGTGTGTGTGTGTGTGTGTGTGTGATGGGAATCACACACACGCATACCTTTTCTGGAACACATGACTGCAACCTTCCTTCTCACTTCTCAACTCGTCTTCACTTTCTTTCAAAGATGCACCGTGAGTCTTGTGTTGAAGAGGTTGCTTGATAAGCGATCTCTTCTGGTACGTTTTACAATGGATGGCCAGACCGGACCGCTTTACATGATGACTTGTGTTGACATTGGGTGTAAATGTAAATTCTCTCATGACATGGATGTGTACAAAATAACACCCAGTAGTATCGTCACTTGTCATGGTGTTAGTCCTCAAAATCTTCACCCTCTCTAACCTTGATCCTAAATCAATGTTTCAACAGTGTATTAAGGCGTTGATTGATTCAGACTTTCTGGCTTTTCCTCACGCTCGCCGTGTTGTGGTGCGTTGGCGAATGCGTCCGTGTGCCTGATCCAGGTCATGTCGGTTTCAATGTTCAATCCGATACAGGATAACAATTTAAAATGTACAATTTCTAATCGCAGGAAGCGAGCCGCTGCCAAGCATCTGATAGAGCGCTACTACCACCAGTTAACCGAGGGCTGCGGAGATGACGCGTGCTCCAACGCGTGGTGCGCCTCCTCGCCGGGCTTCCGTCGCACGGACAACAACGCGGCGGCCGTCAAGGCCCTGGAGCTCTACAAGGCCAACGCCAAGCTGTGCGACCCGCACCCCTCCAAGAAGGGCACCACGTCGGCCTACGTGGAGAGCAACGCTCTGGGCGGGGCGGCGTGCGGAAACAGCCGGATGAACCACCGGGACGCCGGGCACTTTGTGCGGGAGGACTTTAAAGGTGAGGGTCCGGGGCGGCGTGTTTTCCTCGTTTGGTTGCGCTCTTCACAATCGGACCTTATTCACCCGGCGGCCATAGTGGTTAGTTGGGGAGTTTTTGGTGAAACCATGACAACTCGATGCATTATTTTTCTGTTCAATGGAGGCGGATGGGAGTTTTAACATATTTTTATGTTTGATGTCCCCCCCCCCAGACGTCACCTTCCTGACGGAGGAGAAGGTGTACGAGATCCTGGGCCTTTGTGCGGAGAAGGAGGACTACTCCCCGGTGATCCGCGTGATCGGCCGTGTGTTCTCCAGCGCCGAGGGCCTGGTGCAGAGTTTCCGGCGCTCCAAGCCCCACACCAAGGAGGAGCTCAAGTCCCTCCAGGGCAAGGACGAGGATAAGGACGAGGACGAGAAGGAGGAGGCC
>OMKN01043705.1:0-11542 GCA_900302345.1 Melanonus zugmayeri | reverse complement strand
CCACCTCCGGGTGTCAACTGGGTGAGCAGGTGCTATTCACGCTACACCTTGAATTCACTGTGGAAAAAACGTACGAGAAGAAGCGAAGTCTCCCGAGCTCTTCAGACGCTAACAGTACAGAGTTTGAGTTTGACTCAAAAGCACTTTCTGGGAACTACTGAAAGATGTCCTGGTGCTGAGTTTTACTCTCACGTCTTTCTCACTCACTACACCGAGACTGCAAGTCCAGACTGGTTTCATGACGTCACTCGGGTGTATGTCAAACACATCCTGAGCGAGTCCTCGTTCCACATGGTACTTTTAAGACCATCGTTTCCTTTTGATCTTTTCACTGCAACAAGGCTGGGATATTCTATGATATGATATATATATAATTATATAGAGAGACTGTTAGGGTGGTTCTGTACTTGGTACTGCAGAGGTACTGGAGGCTGGTGACATTTTCTTCTGAGTGTGTGTGTGTGTGTGTGTGTGAGAGAGTGATGATAGCACCGTTTGTTCTCCATATCTGCTCTCCTGAGTCACACACTTCCTTTTTAGTTTTTTAACACTTAGTCGATTTTATCTCACAGAGACACACACACACTATATACAATATACAAAACTTCAGAGCTAGTTGTTATCGTGGAGAAATTTGTCCACGTTCCAAAATGGGGATGGAAACTTTGAGCCTGGCCGATGCGAAATAAAAACAAAGCAACACAAATGGCAGCTACATTCCTGTTTGAGTTTTAAGCTTGTTCTTGGTTCCTTTTTCCATGTCAAGTATGCAGTATGTAAAAAAAAAAAAAAAGTGTTTTTGTTAAGTCTCTCTCTTTGTAGCTGTATGGTGTATTATGTGAATACATAGTGTATGTGGTTTTAATCCCACAATATTGTTTTACGTTGCACAATATTAACATAATAAAACCATGGAAGTGAACCGCCTTGTTTTTATCTTCCTCAGCATATTTCTCGACCTAATGTGTAAGAACCACATTGTCACGTCTTAACAATACAAAGTACAAGGACTAACTCATCAGTGTAAGTGTGGTTGCCGTGCCCCTTTGTATGTCAGGACATGAAATTCAGAACTTCATCAACTTCCATCACTGACGGCAGCACAGGAGCTATTTTATTCCACCTGTTGCCTGGCTACGGCTCATCT
This sequence comes from Melanonus zugmayeri, assembly GCA_900302345.1. Classification (NCBI taxonomy): domain Eukaryota; kingdom Metazoa; phylum Chordata; class Actinopteri; order Gadiformes; family Melanonidae; genus Melanonus; species Melanonus zugmayeri. The sequence goes on along the minus strand of OMKN01043705.1, from coordinate 10,395 downwards.
TAAATACAATATGATGGTAAGGATATGAGGAAGCAACAGTTAAAAAATGAGTTTAAGGCTAGACAACAGAATTTTGGCAGAAAAATGCGGGCTTGTAAAAGAAAATATGACCCGGGTCAAGGGGTCAGAGTATCTGCAAACCAATAACCCCCAGTTGTTTTGGAACATGATAAATAATTTGGGCCCAAAAAGAGTGAATCCATCCCTATGGAACTGGTGCTGGAAAACAGATCCTCTGTCTTTGCTACTGATTGTGTTCTGAAAATAATGGGAAACAGATTTTGGCCCTTTATTTTCTGGAAGTGACTGTTGTCGTGGCAATTTCCATATAGGATATTGCGTCTATGGACAGATGAGACTTCTACACACAATACTTGTAGAAATTAAGAATATTTAATAATGCATGCACACACCAGGCTCCCTTCCTGTCAGAAAAAGACACCTCTCACACAGGAGGAGGCTGTTCAAACAGGGGCATCAATAAAAACAACTCAACAGACGGGGACAAGTGATAAGGAAGGAAAGAAGGGGGTCAAAAGAGGGGGGTCAACATACAAGGAGTGAAACCAACGGACCCTTGGTGGTTTATCTAAATTAGGCCTCAGAGAGGAACCAAAAAACCCTTGGGAATCGGTTAGTTATAAATTAGTTATCTTGAGGACAACAGGAGGTCCTTTATGACTTATAGCTGCAAGTTAGGCCTATATGTGTGATGTCAAAACCTTTACATAATATGAAACAAAGCCAGAGCCATTTTTCCACCACACTGTCCAGCTGTTTTCTTGCAAGGATAGTTGATCTTAAAAATATTATGGAGGCTAATATGCAGCAGAATTCTTACTCCTTCAATCAGTATTTAAACACCAACATCACTGAAGAGGAGGTTAAAAGGGCAATTAGCAGACTTAAATTGAGAAAATAGGTGTTGATAATCTGCCAAATTAATTATTGAAACTACCTTGTTTATTTCCAATTTTAAGTAATTTTTTAAGTAATCTGTTTTGAGTATAGCTTGGTTCCCTCTGTTTGGCAAAATTCGATAATAAAATCTATCTCTCTTCGATCTGTAGACGAACAAAATGGTTTTCGAAAGAATAGAGACCTTGTATAGACCACATATTCTTTATCTACTATAGTCCATGTTAGAATACAAGAAGGGAGGCCTACTTTTGGTTGTTTTACAGATTTTCAAAAAGCTTTTGACTGCATAAATCACAATCTTCTCAGTTTCAAATTACTCAAATCTGGTATAGATGGTAAATTTTATAATTCTTTAAAAGCTCTTTACCAAACCTCAGTTGCATGTGTGCAGGTCAATGACCATAGAACAGGTTGGTTTCCAACCCCATTTGGTGTAAAACAGGGGGACATGTTCTCTCCCAAGCTGTTTGCCATGTATGTCAATGATTTAGTGCTAGAAATTAAGCAAGCAGCTTTTACCGTCAGATTGGGTGATTTTACGGTTGGCACTCTTCTATACGCAGATGACACAGTCCTCCTTGCAGAAACTGAAAATGATCTTCAAAGTATGTTAAATGTTGTGTGCTGTTGGTGTAGTAAATGGAGATTGAAGATAAATAAAGATAAAACTCAGGTTATGCATTTCAGGAAGGGAGAGTTACAAACTTACATTTCATTTGGTCCAACATCTCTGTCTTACACTGAGCATTACAAATACTTAGGACTTACTCTAGATTACCATCTTACCATTCCTTACCAAGAAGGAATAAAAGTCTTATCGGACTCTGCAGGTAGGGCAAGCTATGTAGAGATCTTGGTTATAAAACCAACACACAGTTGTATAAATCTTGTGTGTCTGTCCTATTTTAGATGGTGCAGGGGTTTATTATAAGCACACAAAAAAAATGTGACGCAGTTCAGAACAGAGCTATGCAGCTATGTTTTCTGGGCATGCATAAAATGGCCCCTAAACTTGCAGTATGTGGTGACATGGGATGGGAGCCATGTTGGTTTTTCATTTCATTTTCATTTTTCATAGCAAAACAAAGGATCCACCCCAACCGTGTGAAAAACGACTCGCAGGACAAAGGACGTGAGCGCCTATTTGTGTCATCTGGGCCTAATGATGAGAAGCTGCCATTCTGGACATACCGTTACACAATACCCATTTCCCCAAACATTAAACATTAAACATTAAAACATCAAACATGAAGCTATATCAGATATCAGGAACAGATTATTTGATTACAAATTGATTGTCACCTTATTAATTTAACTGAACAGACATTATAATAACACATATGTACTGATGAGATTAAATTATCTGTAATTATCTGCATTAACTTGAGGTAGTTTACACATGTGACAAACACCAATCTTGAATAAAGTAACAAAGTTAAATCAATGTAAATAAGGGCAAATACAAAATATATGAATAAACAAAAGATTCATATATTTATAAAAATCACTTCTACTCAAACAATAAACATGCATTTGATTTAATTACCACAATATGTGATTGCGGAATACACTTATACATATAAACGTTGAATCTAAACTTAGTGTTATTTATAAAACATAACAATGTTAATTAAAACATGAGTAGAGTAGAGTAGAGTAGAGAGAGAGAAGGACAAAGAGGGAGTGTAGGGATTTGTTTCGACCAATCATGTTCCTGGGGGCGGGGCTCTGTCGGTGTGCGTTACACGGAATGGGTCTCGACTGGAAACAACCTGACAGGCAAAACCACAACAGACGTGATATCGCTGACCATCGATTGGAACTTGGAAGGGACTAAAAAACAGTCAAAAAGGTTATGTCTGTCGCTTATGCTGTCATGGCTTTTATCTTTCAAAAAATAAAAACAAATTACTACTAGGTTAAAAACTCGGACGTGAAACCAGACTACACTCGCTTTAGAAGAGTTAACGGGACCTGTTGGCATAAGCGACTATGCCAAGGCGGTGTGACTCTTCTACAGCGCTATCACAATAGTGGTGCCGCAGCTGATTGTGTTGGGTCTAATTAAAAATTACAGATTTATTTCATTTTAAACAAATTTGTCCTTGCTGTGTTGTTTCCCACGAATTTAAATCTGCCCCCCGGTCCAATGAGTGTACATTTAACCCCATGTGTCTTCTCGAGGTATTATACATTGGGTAATTTGGATCACATAGTTAATGGAGCTCTTCACTATGTATGGTTGCTGAGGTTGAGGATCTATTGTAAGATTCTGAGAAGCCTAGCTGTGTATTATCATTTTCTCAGTAACAGTTCACCTGTATGGTACTGTAGTGGGCGCCATAAGCACCGATTTCTGACGGTGGGTGCTCAAAACAGTATGGCCCACCCCCACGCCCAAGATAAACCTGCACACAAAATATTTACAGGGATTGGAGATCAAAAGTTGAACTAACGATACACACCACGAAACGCACGTAAAGTAATCATCAAAATAATTTAGTAAAAAGGCTCACATGAACATAAATCACAGGCCAAGTGCACAACCCGACACCACCGTGGCTGTGAGACGCCGCCCCCTACAACAGTAGGCCTATAGACTAGTTTGCTGCTGCGGTTCCCGTTATCTTCTATCTCTTTCACAAGTGGAGGACTGCTGATATAAAAAGCTTTTGCCATCAGGTATTGAACTTTTTGTTATGCGCTACTTTGAGTTGTCATCTAATGTGGCTGAGTCCTCTGGTTCAGGATCGTCTCTGTAAGCGTAGCAGGCCTGGGAATCAATGTGGCACAAGGCAGTGTGTAGCAGATGACCCTGCTACATGCCACCAAAGTGGCTTTTGTTGGACTCCGACAATGACCAGGACAGAGGTAGTATGTTGTAAGCCGGTTTATTGCAGGGCTGAGAATGTTTCTGCAGGCAGAGCAGGTGGTAATTGCTTGACATGTCCACACACCTCTTGAGTGTGTGTGTGTGATGATGGCTGGTTTATCACGTGTGCCTTGATTGCCGAATGCAACACAGGTGTGCAGCCTCACCCAGCCCCAGAGTCTAATCAGTCTGACTCGGTCCAGGTGAGGCTGCTTAAACCAGCCACCACCACACACACACTGTTCACTCGGAATGATTCAAAGTTTATTCAGATACATAAAGCATATATACAGTTTGTACGTGAGAAGATCATGCCCCTTGTGCGAGAAGAGTCTAGACCAGCGGTACTCAACCCACGGCTCTCGAGCCGCATGCGGCTCTTTGCCTGCTATCATGCGGCTCTTACGTTCATCATCCTAAGTGATCCTAAGTGATCATTAAAACCCTCATTAAAACCAGTGGTTTTAATGAGGGTAGCTCATTTTGTGAGGAGCTCACAAACTGAGCTACCCTCATTAAAACCACAGTAGTGCAACCTAGTAGGGACAACCGGGACAATTTGGTTACAACTCCACTACTTTCCACTACTGTAGTTTGAGTAAAGAGTTGTGTTGTAAACACTAAGAAATTAATAATAATAATTAGTAGCACTTTTAACTGTCTTTGCTGTTAAGTTAAGTTTACTGTATCCCTTCACCATGTATGATACACCATCCAGGCCTGGAAGGAAACTGTCCTCCTCCTGTTCATGAACATGAACAATATTTACAGGCAGGACTATGGACCATTGGAGAGGCAACTCTGTGCCTGAGCTCTGTTGTTGGCGAGGAACCTCTGGGTCTTGAATAGTAGTGGAAGCTGGGGACGCAGGGACACTCACTGACACGATATTAGAACTTCAAAAAGAAAAAAAGTGGGGCCAGCAAAATATTGAGTCAGTGTTATGATGGTACATCGCCTCATGTCTGGGAAATTAATACAGGATAGAGTTGGCAGAGATATCCCCTACATCCACTGCTTTAACCACCAACTGCACCTTGTGGTCATTCATGCTCTGTCGGCTGAAGAAGCAATTGGTGACTTCTTTAATGTGTGTGGCATGCTTTATAATTTCCTCAGAAAGTCCACCGTATCCATTCACTATAAAGGTGATACCCTGAAGCGCCTCCTGGCCCAACACTGGACTGGCTACGTCTCAGTAATCCTTAAAGACTTGGAGGATATCACTACAGTACTGTCAGAGATGAGGAGCTCTTGGGCCTATGGATCAGAAGTGAGAGTGCAGGCAACTGGCCTTCTACATCAGATAAAGGAGGCTAGCTTTGTGTTCATTGGACATAGTGTGCACACGATATTACTGATTCTGGACTCAGCTAACAAACATTTACAGATGAAGGAAATTGACCTACTGAATGGAGTGAAACTCGTGCGTGATAGACTGTGAACCGAGATGTGACACTGCATTTATCGAGCTCTGGGGTAAGACTACCAACAACAACAAGCCCCCACAAACCAGCAAAAGGAGACGTGCCATGAACAGGAACCTGGAGGAGTACGTTCTTGAGGAGAGTCTAGGACAAAACAACACAAAAGACAAGTCAGAGCTGAAGAGACTTTATTTCAGTCCGATTGATGCCATCTTTGGAGAAATGAACATGCGTTTCAGCGAGCGCAATGGGAAGCTGGTAAGTGCATTGGAAGCGATTGACCCAGAGAATACAAGTTTCCTGGATGTGACAAAAGTCACAACACATTTCGGGTTTAGCAGGAGTGGAGATAGTGGAGTTGGAGTACTTCGTCGCATATCGATTCCTCCAGTCTCAGATGGAAGAAGACTGAGAAGAAATGGACCGTTCAGAGACTATTGTCCAAACATCACGAAACGCTTGAGGCGATGCCCACTGTGTTGACGGCACTCCAACTGGCCTTGGTATTTGGTGCCTCTACTGCGACCTGCGAAAATTCCTTCTCCACTCTCAAAAATGTGTTCTCAGTACAGAGGCAGCATGCTCCATACAAGAAAGGCCAGACTAGTTCAACTTGCATTTGAGAAGGACTTGACAAAAAAGTGTTGGAAGTGAGGAATGGAAGGACACTGTTCTCAGGAAGTTCCACTCAGCTCAAGTGGCACCTTCAGCTCTACTAATGGTGAGTAAAATATTCATGCAGGCCTGTTGTTATTGTTGTATTTTTGTAATTGGTATTATGTACTGTCAAAATTCATTATTCTGTGTTGTTACGTTGTGTTGTGATGACACATAAGTGTAGTATTTATTTGGTGGTCCGCTGTGCTGTCCATTCATTGTCCTGAAATGTCACACATACCCGCCGTGGAGAAACAGCCGTTTTATTTTCTCCCGTTAATGTCAAATCATCTCTGTGTATGTTGTGAGTGTGTGTTGGTTTGGACAATAGTAGTGCATGGTCTCTATATGTTATAGCCTACTGTATATTGTGGGTGTGTTTGTTTGGATCATGACAACTTATCATAAGATTATATATTTGGATATTTTGGGCCACTGCTTATTATAGCACTGTAAACACTTCTGGTAGAGCAAACCACAATATCAAGATGTGTAGGGAAAAAACACTTTTTTCTCTCCCGTCAGTGAGATAGCAGTTAAACTAGTCTATGTGCGTTTATAATGAAGCTGAGCTGTACTGTAAGGTAGCCAAGTGAGCTTACTTTCTCTGCTCTATTGGTATAAAACATCTGTGTAACTACAAATATAATGCACACTACAAATCAAATATGTATAGAACCATGTAAAAAGGGGCCCTCCCATTGAAAATGAATGCCCCCTGTCTGACCCCGGCATACCGCCAAGATACACTGTATGTGTTGTTGTAATAAATATTTACTTTAAATGGAAGTAGTATTGTGATTGTTGTTACTCAGTTTCACCCTATCCTATAAAAAAAACCTGATGTCTGAACATCCAGTCTACGGTGACTTTTGCATAGAGAAGTGTTTAGCTCATTAAAGTGTATAGACATACGTGGAGAACATAATGTCCAAGGTCTTTTTTCAGGAAGCCGAAACCTGGACTGTGGGCCCGTCCTGGGACTGTTCCCCATCTGAGGTCCCCCTGGAGTCGTTTTTCGGGAAACAGGACCTCGGGGCCAATCCTGGGACGTGGGCCCTAATAGACCCTAACCCTAAAACCTAACCTGTCTTAGGTCAAGTCTGCCAAAGCTGGGTTGCAAGTTTGGAAGTGATCGGATACACCTGAAAGGAGAGATGGGAGAAATGGTGAAAAGGGTGTGATGTTTCTTATCTATTTGAAGAAAACTTGGGTTCAACAACATTTAACTGTTAAACATTTAACTGTTAATTTATTAAAGTACTGTGGCAAACTTGGTTATATGTACATCAAGCAATGGTGTGGTGACTCACTGACTACCGGAAACCTACAGCCTACTTACTAATACTATTACTAGTATAGCTTACAGGTAGGTATGCTCGTGGCTACTGCCCTCAGGTGGCAAGTATTGGTAAGTATTAACTCCCATCACTACATCCTCTTTCCTTTAGATGTAAACTATACACAAACAAACTTAATTTAGCAACTTCAAACTGTAATAAAGCATTCTTGTCAACCACAAACAAACATTTTTGTTTTGTTTTAACAACAAACAGGTTCCTTTTACCAAGTGTTCATGTTTGATATCAGTCTTTCTTTTCAAGACAACTCAAAAGGATACAGCTCAGTTATTTTGCTTTACAGAGTCAGCTTGTCGGGTGCTTTGACCTTGCATGTGGATCTTCTCAGCACAGGTGATGAATGTGTAGGTGATGAGTGTCTCTGCTCAGCTGGTGGTTCAGCTGACGCGGTGCAGGCTGGATCTTCATTTGTTTGTTCTTGTTAGTGTCTCGTGTTTTCAGCAAGCTCCTTCGATTCCTCCTCAGGATCGAGGAGGAGGAATCTCAGGTTGCACTACTGTGGTTTTAATGAGGGTAGCTCATTTTGTGAGGAGCTCACAAACTGAGCTACCCACTTAGGATGAGCTACCAGTAGTTCAAGCTGTCAGACTTGTCTGATAGAGCTCCTCACTCAAAATGAGCTACCCTCATTAAAACCACAGTAGCTCAACCTGTCGGGTAGTAAATGTAGATCAGAATGTGCTACTACATATATTAATGTGGTTAGAACAAGGGTAGCTCAACCTGACAAGAAAGGAAAATGTATCAGAATTACCTAGGTTAATGTGGTAAAGATGTGGGTAGGTCAACCTGTCGGGAAGTAAATGTATACCGTTTGACTCTGATGAGGAGGTTCGGTCCAAGTTCATCCTGGCCCCCGAACCTCTCCTGGCTAGTAGAACAGCAGCCTAGAGCATTTTGATCAAACAAGGGAGGTACCAACATCTGAACAGACATGGTGTAACCTAACACATGCAGATATGGATGTCTGCCGGGGACCCCCTGCTGTGTGTGCCCCCTGGGGACCTCAAAGACGGGCCCAAAAACACATTTGATCAAACATTCTAGGTACCATCTCAAACCAATTTAAAATGAACAGGTAGGTCACACAGAGTACAGAATGGCCCTGCCAGACAATGTCCCAATGTGTGACTCAATATTTCGCCTTTGGTTGATTGATTGGTGCTGGAAAATTGACAGCGCAATAATTGCTGGTGGAATCACGGCTCCTGCCAAACCTGGAAACCCTTCCAAATCCACTGAGACTTGATAATTAGCTTGATGTTGGTCGAACACGAAGGGGACATTTGTCTTGTACTGGGGTCCATGGGCATTGAACCGTGCCAGGTTCATCCACTCTATGGGGCTTCAATCAGAAGTCATCATCGCTGGCCGACATCACAGTCATCACCAATTGTCTGCCAGTATGTGAAGATCAACCTGAGCTTTTCAATACATTCTGAACTTGGATACAAAAATAACGTTTGAGTGTTAGGTTAAGAGTTGTTTAAAGGAATAATACAGCATAAAACGTCTATTGGTGATGTACAATGCATCCCAGGTCCTACCGTTTTGTGTAGTATTTCACTTTGCCGTGGCTATATTCCATTTCTGTAGGCGCTACTATGTGGCATGGAGACATTGCTGCAGTAGTTACAATGGGGTTCAATAGGAGAGCATGTCTTTAAATCGCTGTAGCATCAACCATAAGTATCAGATATTAGTTGAATTCCCATATGACAACAACTTCTTCTGTCTCAGAATCACTGCATATTACATTTGTGCAATGTTCCTATGGTCAGAAATCAGAAATTTAGTAAGAGGACACGGCCCGTCGCCGCCATATTAATATAATAATACATTTGAAAGTGATTCTGGGTAACATAGGTAAATGGCACACTGGAGCAGATCGGGGGAAGCCTGACACGACAGCTAGTGACAAATTACAAATAACGATAGTTATTTGATAGTCAAGTACAATATTATCGGAAAAACAGGACCTGGGGTGCGTTGTACATCACCAATAGCCGCTTTATAACAATGTCAGTGTTTTAGGCTGTATTATTACTTTAAGTATGAAGGTAAGTATTGTCACTCCTAAGTAGGTGGTAGGCCTACATATACGGTACCTTCTTTAGTCGTTATTGTAGTGAGAGCACCATAACAAAAAATAGACTAAATAGGTCTAATATAATGTTAAATATATGAAACATACAGTATATTCCAGTAATGAGTAGGGAATACTCATTACTGATCTATTTTTATAAACTGTGTGAAAAGCACAATAATTAAAATGAGTTAGAAATGACTGGCAAGCCAACCTATAGGCTGCAAGTCCAGTGAAGCCCAATACAAGAAAACTATTACAATATCCTGTTAAGGACCCTCTCCTAACCTATCTATGACCAAGACAAGGACGCCATAACAAATGCGTGTTTAGGATTATCACATCATCTTAAAGTTGTTGCTAGGGAGACAGAACGTGTGCAGGTGAGTGTACATGGGTTTCATGCAGTTTCTTTCCTTCTTTCTCATTTTTGCTGTAGTAATAAAAACCACACAAAGAGCCCTATATAATATATATAATATATAATATATAACAACAGCCAACCGGCTGTTATACCTTTTCACACACACCTATCAAGTTTAAGGGCACCTTTGGCTTGGGGACCATTATCAAATCAATTATCAATCTACTACAAAATAAGACAAGGAGACATGATGAAAATTGTCATTGATTATTAATATTATTATGAATAGAGATAAAAGGGTTTACGGTCTTTGGTGCAAACGGTGGACTTAAAAAGCCGCTACTTCAGAATTAAAAACTAAACAAATGAACCATTCAATGGCTGTCATCAACAATTAAATGGTTATAATTAGATTTTAAAACAAATGTGGCTCTACGGTGCAGAACGTACATCACATTCTTGAATCTCTTCTAGCACACAAGCCTGTCAAGTATATCTTCCTCTGTGTTTGCTCACCCTAAAAGGAATGCACACACTAATGACATTCTTACATGCACAGGTACACCGACTGAAACAGGTATGCTCGCACACGCTCTAACACACACACACATACACGTACACGTACACATAAAGACTAAACACACACACAGTGTGAGATGAACTAAATACAACTTTTCCACAGAGCTGTCCTCTCTGCATCTACCCTG
>OMKN01043704.1:2115-25724 GCA_900302345.1 Melanonus zugmayeri | reverse complement strand
CAGGTATGTGTGAAAACACACACACCCTGAAGTGTGTGTGTGTGTGTGTGTGTGTCACCTGGCCCGAGTTAAACTCTGGGGCTGGATGAGGCTGCACACCTGTGGGCAAATCACTAATCAGGCCCACAGGCTTAAACCAGCCACCTTCACACACACTCATGGTCTGAGCCCTGTCATGGCAGTTTGTAACATCGGCTCCTTCAGCCACAATTCATTGTGCATCTTTAGCAATAAACCGGCTTCCAACATCGCCTTGTGTCCTGTCATCTGGAGAGGCCCTGCAGCCACCATTTTGTGTTCATTTTGGTGGCAGTGGCGAGGAATACGTCACATATACATACCACTTTTTCTTATGTTGCCTTTCAGGGCTTCTGCACAAAGCAGGATCCAAGCTAGTTTTCATTCAAATGGGCTGGACAGTAGCATGCTTAAAATGGGAAGGTACACATCCTGTAGAAAGAGAGGAGTTGACAATAGCTAATACAGCGGGGCCGGTAGTTGGCAAAACCTTTACAAATAGGGAAGATGGTATTGCATCCCAAGGGCTAGAAAGCTTCATTTTCCTAATCAAATCCATGAAGTCGTGTAGGCTGATGGGTTGGAAAGAGTCCAGAATGGAGGGGAGCTAGAGTTAGGCAGGCAGGTCCCAGGACGAATACTAGACCTAATACTCATTACCTTCTCAACAAAAAAAATAAAGAACGTGTTACAATCATCGACAGAATAACATAATGTAAACTGTGGTGGTGAAACAATGTTATTAATGGTGTCAAATGAAATCTTAGGATTTTTTTGGGAGATTAAATTAAATAAGCAAAGTAAGCAGTCTGGGCTTCCTTTACTAATGCATTAAAAGAAAATCGGAAGTCTTTGAGGTAAAGGCGATGTACTTCCAGCCCAGTGGCTTTTCATAGTCGCTCAGTCTTGCAACACTTCCGTCTCAGGCAGCGGACAACGTCTGTCATCCACGGAGAAGTGTTGCAGATGCCGCTGATCCTAACCTGGTGCCACTTCATTGAGCAACATGGAGCAGTGCTCATTAAAAGACTGCTCTGAGTAATGATGCGGGATGTGCAATGTTCTTTTAGGACACAAAGGGTCAGCAATTACTGAGAGATCAAAGAAAATACATGTATGATCACTGATCAATAGCTCCTCACAACGGACATGATCGATATTTAGTCCCAGTGAAAAGACAAGGTCCAAGATATGACCACCAGTAGAGAGACATGTTGCTTGAGATTAAAAGATTCAGCGATTTTAAGAAATGCATTGGCTACACAATGTGTGGCATCATCGATGTGCAGATTAAAATCACCAACACTTTATCTCGCTTGATAGTAGAAGTCAGGAAATCTGTAAATTCAAAAGAGACAAGTTTGCACCCCTGAATGTACTTTAGCCTTTCAGATTTCAGTGACAATCAGCTCCAGCGCCGGGCCCTGCCATGTTCACACGAACATCAAATATGTTTTGTAGCGTAACTCTCATTAGTGGATTTCCGCAAAGCATTTGATTCCATCAGCAGAGATTCAATTCAGAGATCCTCTGTACGGCACACCTCTCCCCATCATTGAAGCAATAAAGGCCCTCTACATCAACACCGCTGCCATTGTCATCACTCCAGATGGACAAACGACTCCCTTCAGCATACTAGCAGGTGTGCTTCAGGGCGACACATTAGCACCTTTCCTTTTCATCATCGTCCTTGATTATGTACTATGCCTCTCCCTCGACAGCATACATGAGAAAGGCCTGATGACCCATCCAAAGAGAAGCCGTCGGCACCCAAAGGGTAGAGGACTTCAAATACTTAGGGTCCTTCATTATGGACCTAAAAGACTTCAGAACACGCAAAGCAATGGCATGGGTTGCCTGCAATAAACTGGACAAAATATGGCGCTCAAACATCAATAATAGCAAAGAAATCGATCTATTCCACTCTTTGATCGAGCCAGTACTTCTTTATGGAGCAGAGACATGGACACTAACAACTTGTCTCCAACAACGCCTGGATGGTACTTACACCAATCTTCTACACAGAGCACAAAACTTAAATTGGAGGGAACATGCAACCTTAAGGAGAATCTATGGGCAACTGAAACCTATCTCCTTGAGACTCCCGACAGAAGCAAGTTCAGTTTGCTGGACACTGCTACCATGCCAAAGGTGAAGTCATCTCATCACTCCTCCTCTGGAGGGCAAAGTTTTCTCGAGGAAACTCATATTCCCGGATGTCATTGCACGTGATACCGGTATCGAAACTGAGGACTTGAGTACAGTGAACCCTGCCGTGTGGAAGCAAGTTGTACAGGGAATCAGGTCCATTCACGTGGCCAAAGGATGATGAACTTCCATGGTTCCATGACATGTTTTTTTTTTCATGATTTGAAAACAACTTTTTAACATCCAGGTTTTACAGGACATGTGGGAACCCTGCACACACACACACGCCCACACATTGAGGAGACAGTCTGTTAGTCTGGTGTGATGGCTGGAGGGTGTGTGTGTGTGTGTGTGTGGGGGGCTGGGGGGGGTGTACACACTGGGGCACACACGGCCTCCACCCCTACCGCCCCCTGTTTGCAGCACACACACACACACACACATACCGGCAGAGGTCACCACAGGTCATTGTTTGGTGGAGTTAGACAGCGGCAGACAGGAGGAAATAAGCATAAGTCCGAGGGGAACATGGCTGTGGTTCTTGGTGTCGGACCACCACTAACAACCTTGTTACAGTTACATGCGTACGGGTGAAATTGTGTAAAAAAAAGAAGATGCTGGGAACACACATGCCACGTATAGAAAAGAAAGTACATGTAGACATTACAATAGTGAAGCCTTGCAAACATATACTGTATATATATATATATATATATATATATATATATAGTCTCAGAAGATTTAGATTAAATTAATTAATAAAAAGGAAAAGGAATTGGTCTTTTAGCATTTGATTTTCACGGTTACACCATTTAAAGGCTAGCATTGGTGAGCAATACCTACCTCCTAATGATGAAGCGTTTAAAAAATATAAAATAGAAACGCTTTACCACATTAACCTATAAAGAAGATTCCAATGAAAAGGCACATCTACCGACGTTACACCCCCGATGTGAGTTCCTTTAATTGACATTTGTCTGGTGAGGTTATGCACCTGCTTTGGCGAAGTCCTCCTTGTTATAACTGAAATCCTTCAGGAACGTGATGCTCTCGATGGCCGGGTTGTACCGGCGCGACGTCTCCAGCAACATAATCTGCGGGCGGGAACGACACGTCTCAGTGAGTGGAATATGAATGAGACGCAGAGCTCCGTTTCACGTGAAATTTGCATACGTGTGCGCTCAAAGACGAGTCAAAAGTCGAACGGGCAGACGTTAAGTGTTGCAGTCTCACCCCTGATTCACACCAAGAGAGTTGTGTAAGCGTAGCGTAAAGGCCTCAACAACACGCTTGCTTTTTTCAAACAATAACTGGTTCGGTCCAGTTGATTTCCATGATTGGTTCTGGGAATCCATCGTTGTGTGAAATGCAACACTTACGATGGTGGAGAAACATAGGGAGGGAGCAGAGAGGGAGGGGACTTTTTTGGGTTGTTTAGTTTCAAAATCTTTGTCAGTGATCTGCAAGATCTTTTCTAAGTGGACAGTCGCGCCTTTGATTTGAGCGACATGTGCGCCAGGTCAGGGCTCTGCAACCATGTCGCTAGGCAACGTTGCAGACACCTGGTTGTGTTGCTTACATAGTCGCTGTTGCCCGAGCATATATAGGCCTTTAGCGCCACGCAAGCATTGCGTAAGCATTTGCGTCGTATGCTTCAAATAGACCGGCATGTTATTTGTAGGCGTGTGAATTTTTCAGTATCTCACGATTCGATTTCGATTCTTGGGGTCACAATTCGATTCAAAACGATTCCCGATTCAAAATCGCATGTATAATATTATGTAGTTTTTATTTATATATCGATTTTTGGAAATTGTGACTCGATTCTGAATCATAGAAGATAAGAATTGTGATTCTTTCATGAATCGATTTTTCCGAAGACTCCTAGTTATTTGACATTCCAATTCACACGGTCCCAGTGAGACGGCGCCATGACGGCAGGCTCCTAGACCCCTTGTGTTTTTTTACACATCATCCCTATGTTTCCTGGCCGCGTGCGTCAGTATATTCCCCATTATTCCCCAGTTTTCATTCAAAAGTACGTATTTAGATTCTGCCACGTTGGGTATACAGCAACCACATATATACGTTGCTGATGATGGTGGCAGTCCTCATGTGGAGTCCAGAGTTTAATGAACACTAAAGTCATCAACTAAAGGTCATAGTTTGTCCATCGAAACAAAGAAAAGGTCTCCAAATGGTTGAACAAGGAAATGAATGATTCATTGAAAGTAGAGTAAATCTGTTTAATGCCAAGTCGGTATTGATCATAGACTTAATAAATACTGACTGTATATAGCGTGTGCGTTATTTAATGATGGAGTAGGTGTGAATTGGATGCTTCACGCTGTGCTTATGCGACAGTATTGGTGTGAATTAGGGGTCACACTTGTATCTCATTCGTGTCTCCTAGGTAACGCATACTGACAGAAGTGAATCATTAGACGATATTGGGTGACGTTTCACACACCTCGATGGTGGAGGTCTTGAGCAGAGCGATCTGGTCCTCTCTGGTGAGTTCCAGGAAGCCGGGGAGCTGCTTGGCAAAGTCCACAATCTCCTGGACCGACATGATGGCCAACTCTGTGAAATGAGCGAAGCGCTGCTGACGCACTTCTCTGTTCTGCGGGTCCTGGCTCTGTGGCCACGGCTGTCAGGAGGAAGGAGGAATGCACACACACACACAAATGTGACAAGACGCAGCTGGTTAGAACTTGCTAAAGCACCGCGATTTCCAGTGCCATTCAAATATGACATTGATTCAACCTTGATTCATCCCATAAACATCAAGTTGCTGGCCCAGAATGCACAATAAAAACACAAAAAACAAAACAATAATTGCTATATTTTAATGTAAGGAATAACAGTGACCAGTTGCACTAAAAACATTCTGAAAATATACTAGTTAAAAAAAGTTAATTACTTTTTGTAATGTGAATACTTTTTGTATATTGTAAAAATTGCTACATTATGGTTTTGAAACACTTTGCTTAATTGGCAAAAAGCTTTTGCAACACAAACAAGGAAATATAATAATGAATATTCTTTGAAACCTGAATCAACTCACTGTGACTTTTGGTCGGTCGATGAAGGACCTCTTGTTGCATTGCTTCTGCATGGCCACCAGCTTCTCTATCATGGCCTGCTGCTCCGGGGCCAGGCTGATCAACTCTGGCGGAGGAGTGGGAGTGACCACTGTGGACGTTCGGGCCGTATCGTCCTCGTGTTGCTTCTTCATTTTCTTCAGCCTAATCTGCTCCTCGGAGAGGACGCCTACAGGCCAGGAGGACAAACGGCAAAGTCAACAAACTGGTGTGTAATTCATCTACTTATCTCTATGCTATCTAAGCATGTTGTTTTAGTGATATAACAACTACAAGCACAGTCAGGAACAGTGTTCTAACACTACCCGGGGTTCATCTGAACCACAGCTCACTAAATGCAGACGAATGCCTTTGACTAGTTGTTGATGTCTCTCCCGCCCCCACTCACACTGCTCCAGCATGCCCGCCTCCCGGCACTTGCGCAGCCGACACTGCTGGCACTTGCGCCGCATGTACATGTCCATCTCGCAGCGGCCGTTGTTCTTGCAGGAGTACTGTGCCCCTTTGATGACGCTGCGGCGGAAGAAGCCCTTGCAGCCCTCGCAGCTCAGCACGTTGTAGTGGAAGCCGGAGGCCTTGTCGCCGCACACGCTGCACACCTCGTTGCCCAGCATCTTGGGGGCGGGCCCCTTCTTCCTCTTCACAGGCTGCCCATCTGCAACCATAGAAGATGACAGAAGAGGGTTTTTTTACCTCAGCAGTGGTAAACATAGTTCCCTGCAGGCTTCCGTGGCTCTGAAGTCATGACCCTAAAAGCAGGGTTACGTCCATTTATTTTAGGATGAAAAATGTAAGCCAAATTCAGTGTCAACTTAACTAACTAAATGCTGTATTACCAATGCATTTTCATGGGATATTTTTTTTTTACCAATAATATTACCATATTTGTGAATATGTAACAACTGTTTAAGATGCACATACAAACACTTTTTTTTTTTTATTTCCAACAAATTGCAGGTGGGCTAGACCTACTTTAAAAAGGTGAACGTGATTTTATGACAATATATATACAGTAGACTGAGCTATTGAAAATGTGTTCAAGAAAAAGGGGAAAATTTTGCCTACACTCAGTAGGCCTACTAGTCTTTAAATGTAAAGTTATTTTTGTTATTATTATTATTAATTTATTAAATGTTAAAGAGTTTCTCAGGAAACAATGGATAGAACAATAGTTTTTCTTTCAGTAATTTAAAAGTTATTGCAGTTTGAAATCCTGCTACATGCACTTGCCGACAGTCCCTACATACTCCACTGTAGCGAGAAGTTGTTGACGGTCGCTACATAGGCACACTGCTGTAAATAAGTCACCGTTGGCTATTCAAGGCTGAAATGTAAATGTTCCTTCTTCAAAACACGGCTTTTCTGAAATACACCATCTGTTTTATTCAGCACGCTATTGAGCAATGAAAGGGGCATATATCAAAGGCAACATTCCCCTTTAAGTTGCCACAGACAGGATGTATAGGCTTAGAAGGGTTGGCATATGGACTTCTTATTCGGTGAATATCGATTGCTGCTTTTGCGGTCTCGATTACAGTTAGCTAACTGTTTGGGATCTTAAAGTATCGCATCCAAAGCCACCATGGACTTCAACAACGTGACGCCACGGGTGTTTTTCCAAAAGTGTTTAATCGTTTTTGCTGCAATCGATTGTTTTTCATTATAAAGTTGCTGCGTTGAGATCAATAATTAGGATATGCCAAAGCCTACCACTTTAGCAAAAGTTGCCTTCTTCATGTATAGGTGCTCAGGCTGATTGCAATGCACGGCTGCGCCCGCTGTGCCCGTCTGAGCATACATGAAGTTAATAGTAATAAAAAGCATAGGCCTAATAACTAATTGGACATTTTTATAGTTGCATTTTAACAGCATCTTTTAATCTAACATGCAACAATGTATTTTTTCAGCCTCACTTTGTGCGTGAGGCTGTTTTTTGCAACAGGGAAACTGTGGCAGTAGACTGTGGCGGGCCGCCACCGTCATCTACGGGGCAGTTAGAGCGTCTAACTGTACGCTCACACCAAAAGATTAATTTGCGCCTGTGGGCAACCTAGCAGGTGGCTGCATGCTGCCAGCCGTAGCCAGGAGGCGGATCGTTCAAGTAGCGCTGCAGACACCACGTTTGGTTGTGCCCAATATCAAGTTTATAGTAGAAGCTCTCTCTCTGCAGCCCAGAAAGCATGATATAAATAAACTTTTCCATGTTTCCCATGTTTGTTATTTAGTAGGCTAAGCAAATAATATTTCCAACCATTTGAATTTCATCTTCAATTTCGTCACGTTTGTGTTTGCATCTATGTTTGTGTCCCGGTCGACAAAAAGACTGATTATAGCTCCGGGAAACCGGAGGCAAATCAACAAATAGTTTCTCCTCCATGTTTGCTAGAAACTAGTGCCGGAGAAAACAGCTGTGCTATTGGTTGCTGCTTCAGCGCGTTAGTTGAAGTGCGTGAATTATTGCAACTGTCCTCGCTGCTCTGGATGTGGACATCGCGCCGCTCACTGCTGTTACGGTGTCCGCCGCTCCTCGTCGCCAGCTCTCATTGAAAATGAATGGCTGTCGGCCGTTTTTGCTGCTCATGAATCTTTTGGTGTGCATGTACAGTAATACATTAATGGGAAACCCTGAACACACATTTTAGAAAATGTTGTCATTGTGTTTGTCTTGTACTATTTTTTCTGCTTACGTCATTCAAATCAATTAGGCGGAATGAGCATAATTAGTTCCTTCTCCATTTTGGAAAACGACAAGTTTAAACTTGTCGAAACTTAAACAATGTCCGATTGTGTTTCAACAATGTGTGTTTAAACACATGTAGTGCACATGTATAGTGCAGTCTTATTATATAAGAAAACACTCAACCTTGGATTTCTACCAGTTATTCAAACACATTGCCTATACAGACATATACATCTTGTCAGCTCCCCACCCAACCCGTCTTGAAACACGGACTAAGGAGTCTAAACGCACGCGCAAGTCAATCTTAGTTTTTGAAAGAAAATATTACATAAATAAAAAAGATGGCATGTTTTACATAACCTAAGTTGAAGTAGTTTTCTTATTTTGCCCAGCGATTGTGTTCATTTTGAAAAGCATTGTATGTCTACATCTGCCAGTGGGCCATCAGGATAAGAGTAGGCATAATAATGTGTTAATTCTACTACAGGAGAGACTCGATGTTCTCTGAAATTAGGTGGGAAAATTTTTTTTGCAGATATCGGTATCGGCGAGTTGGAAAATATCAGCATATCGGATATCGGCAAAAAATCCACTATCGTGCATCCCTAGTTAATCGTTTAACTCAATCACATCATTTTGCACGCACACGCACACACACCTGTGTTGGCAGGCATGTCCCCTGCCGCCGGATCCAGCTTCATGTCACCGTGTTCTACAGGGAGAGGGCTGCTCATCTCACTCAGTGATGTGCCGTCATGAGAGGGCACGGGAAGGTCATCGGCCTGGGACAAGTCACCTAACATGAGGCCATTGTGCTTGGCTTGGACACCGTCTCCACGTTCCTCCGCCAAGCAGTCCAGCTGCCGCACCGGGGCTCTGTCGAACACCTTCCTCTCCCCTGGAGGAGGGGGGCAACCAGTAGCCGGTCAGACTAGACAGCGTTTTGTGAAGCTACTGCATCATCATCAACAGTCCAACTGAAGGCAGCACCATACTGAGGTGTGTTTGCCTTTAAACCACTCGAAAAGGGGGGATCATTTATCATTTACAGATACTGTTTTTCCAAATGTTTATGAAGAAATCTAAACAAATGGGCTGGCCATACAGGTACAGATGCATGCAAACCAGGCTTTTGATTATCATCATCATTATTATCATCATCAGCATCATCCAAAGACCCCCTAGCATGTACATTACATCTTTAGAAGTTTAGCTTGCTAAGCTGTAGGGCTAACTCACCAAGTTAATGCAAACAACAAATGTAAAAGAGGTAGTTGCTTGTACCATGACCAACATCTGGGATATCAGTCGCAGACAGCGTGGACATCTTCTTCACAGAAGCTTGTCATTACGGAATCAACGTCCACCTGCACCACAAAGATATCTATAGATATAAAGATATACAAATCAATAGAAACATGCCCCTGGAACTATGCAACGTTATGATCCTATGAATCACACGAAATTGGGACTCACTTCACTATAATAGAAATTATTTTTATTTTTAAAAAGCAGAACCTGCCCTGACACACCCTGGATTATAAATGCATCTGAAATTTAGTTTGAAATATTATTATTTTGACAAAATAATTAAAAGAATGTACTATTGAGAAAACAAATTAAACATATCTTCTGTATTACAAATGTATAATATGTAAGTAATATATAAGTATAATATGCACAACCAAACATTGTATGGTTGATGTCTGCTACAAAAAAACCACAGAGAGGAAAACCAAGTAGTTCAAAAGCAGAAACGAAAATCGGTCATGTGTATGGGTCATATAGGGCTCTATTTCTGGATTGTGGTTTTGTGGATAGTAGTGCAAGACTCAGAAATACAGACTAAAGAAATACACAATTAACTATGGACAAAAATCAGTTTCTTCCTAAATAAAAAATGTAGAATTAGGAGTAACTGGCCTGATTGGTCAAATAAAAAGACAAGCAGTTGAGGCTGCCATTTCCAGAATCTAATACTAAACTAAAAACGACTTGGCAACATAGTGTTATTATAAACATATTTGGTATTATCGTTGTAACTTAAGCATTAAATGGAAGTAAAAGCTTCTGCTATAGCCAACTAGATTGTAGCCGTAAATTATACAGATATTGGACATGTACAAACATGTGCCAAAATGTAGTAGTGGACACATGCATTTGTATCTCTTTTGCTAACCGTGATCATGTATTTCTACTGGTCTAATGTATGACTGTGTGGGTTTAGCTTTATCGTTGTGATGTGCTTTAGTTATGATAAATGTTAAGTGCAAAAAACACTTTATTGGCCAATAAAGTGAATGAAAGTATTCATTCAAACAACGTTTAAAAAGTGAAGGTTCACAAATCGGTGGTTTGACTTGTTTTTGTGTGATAAATAATTCTGTACCCTGAATAATATTGATGGAGGTTGGAGGCACATTCATTTAGGAGCGCAAGCCCAGCCAGCAGAAAACAAATAACCAACATATTGATCCAGCGCTCGATTCAGACTATATTCAGACACCGATCCCATGGGTCACCACTGGTTAAAACATTTTAATTTATACCATTATATATGCGAGACTTAAAACTTACCTCAGAAGTTAATGTCTTATAATGGAATATCCATCTTGTCCATCTCTTGTCTTCCTCGGTTTTATCCTATAACAAAAGGCTAGAGGACTCCTGAGGATGCCCAGGTGAAGAAAGACCAGATCTCCAAATTTCCAGATGGTTAAAATGATAATGGCTCAGTATCATGAAGAGAAGGAGGGTAGAGTGATGAGCTGGCCCTGTTCTGACGTTGCCCTACGAGGAACAAGGGGAGCAGAACATAGAAGGGGGGGGGGGTGAAAAAAGGAACACAACAGGTTACTGTCGGTCATTTGCATGCTCTGAAATCCCCACAGGGCCTGGCTCTCCAGTCTTTTCCTGTTTTCAACAACTAGGCAGCCATTTTTTTTTTCACCCTCCTGCAGACATTCGAGGAGAACCCCATGCGGTTCTTCCCTTCAAAACACCTGGCCGGTGCTACAGCTCGGTGTCCAAGTTCACTCATGCATGTGCAGCATTAATATTTCCACACATTGGTGGAGAGTTCATCATAACTAACTAATAAACAATTCAGATGTGTTGTTGGTTTACATTACAGAAAAATATCCAAGTGTGGGTGATCAGAATCGAAATGAGATGAAGACCTGGTTCCAAGACTAGGATGTACTGAATGCAAACGACACCCACACAACAGCTGTGTATCAAGCATGAATTGCATCACCCACTTCAGGGGCCTCTCCTTCATGTCTATGACTCAGTGACCTCAGGGAGGAAAGTCCAGGCTCATCAGAGGCCTTATATTCTCAGAATGACAAAATGATAAATCTATAGTGAGACTAGTGAATTATGAAAACATTTTCCATAGAAGAAGACAAAAGAAGACAGAAGTTGCAACCATTGAAATAACCCTGAAGTAATGCTGTGTTCTCTTTAAGCATTCTGGAGCCAAAGGCAGCAATACATTTACATTTAGGGCATTTAGCAGACGCTTTTATCCAAAGCGACTTACAGTAAGTACATTTGTCAGAAGAAGGTGCAACAATATATCAATATATAATAAGGATGTACATAGAGCAGGTTTTCAGAGATCTAAGTGTACAGACATATGATGCTAAGCACTAATTAAATGCATACTGAACAAACAAGTGCATAGGTTTTTCAGGTTTTTTTTAAATAACACAACAGTATCAACACAACTCTAACGGCATTAAATATTTGAGGGTTTACCTGAACTGTGTATGACCTTAAGTAACCCCACCGTCACTGCGCAAGTCCAATGTTCACCTTATCGATATCTTATCAATTATTTACCTCTGAATTGTTTCATAGTGGTGAAAATGATTCAGTGTCGCAATTTTTGCGAAATGTAAACAAACTTGTAATAACCATAAGGATGTCGCTATGAAATATGACTGTATTGTATGTAAATACATTGATGCCACTGAAATCCATAGTTTCTGAAAATGTATCGTTGTTGTACCCAGGCAATCCTTATTGTAGTGAGACAATATTTTAACCCAATATAAATGGTTCAATTCAAATAGGAAACGGTAAGATTCTTTTTTTGTGCAAACTACTAGAGAAATAGTATAACAAAAATAGGAGTTGTTTCTGTGTGTAATATCCCACATTCTATACAGAGATATCCCACACACAAGCAGGAAATAAAGCAGAATAAGCACGATTGGTGGGAATCAGGCGTCGACTACAATCTCAGAACAATCTCAGGATGTCAGCCTCTGACAAGACAGAAAAAACGCAAATACTCAGCATCGGTATTGGAGAACGCACTCAACACAACTCACTACTTTCAGGCTTGCAAAATCACCAGGCATACTGTAGTTCAAGCGGCTCTGCGTCCGTGCACCGAAACAGAGGAAGATCCGTCGATGTCGCAATTGTATATTTGACACAGAAGGGGTTGTGTGTGAAACTCACGACACCCCGGGGTTATTAAGGTCTCACTGCACTTTACTTTAGCCACCGTTTCGCAATCGAGGCGTGCGGTACACAGCACGCCAAGTCCAAGCCAGCAAACAACCTTTTTGTTCGCGTATGCGACACGTTTAAATCCCGCATCGATCACACAGGTGAACTCTAGGCTCTGTCTGCGTTAGCCAAACACGTTAGCATGTAGCTAACTAAACAACCGGGGTCAACAGGTCAATAGCTAATGCTAAATTAGCCGAGTAGAAACTTAATACGTTGTGGAAAAAACCACCTCCGGGCCGGGGGACGTCGTGTAGAGCCGTCGGGGCGCGGTGGTTCGTGTCACTCGCGGCCGAGCATAAGTTTGGATGCTCGGCGGAGAGGCCGGTCGTTAGCCGGGCTGTTAAACCTGTTAAAGCTTCACATTCACGTTTCGCTCGTTCTCCTACTTCGCGCAACGCGAACAACAGCGACGGCGAACACGTCTTCACGAAGTTAGCGTCAGTTTACTCACCTGAAAAGTTTGCGTTTGTTTGTGAAAGTGTTTGGCGCGTGACAGCGAGCCGAGAGGCTTGTTTACGTTCGGTGAGTCGGTTTGTGCGTCGGTTCGCTCGAGACCAACGACGCTAAGCTAGCTAGCTAGCTAGCTAGCGTGCTAACTTAGCCAGTCACGTGACCGCTGGGAAAGTCGGAAACGCTAAAGTAGAGTAAACTCTAAACATATCTTTCTTTACTTGGTAATCATTCAT
Organism: Melanonus zugmayeri; assembly: GCA_900302345.1. Lineage (NCBI taxonomy): Eukaryota > Metazoa > Chordata > Actinopteri > Gadiformes > Melanonidae > Melanonus > Melanonus zugmayeri. The sequence continues at coordinate 12,561 of OMKN01043704.1, read as the reverse complement.
TATTACATTCCAGACACACGCTGGGTGGGTTTATCTACCTATCAGAGTTAAACAACATGCTGCCGTTAATGCATTAGTTCATCTAGAAGTAGCCTATACTTTGCTTGTCCGGGTGTGACAGTTTGCACATGTTAGTTGTTGGTCAGTTGCACCCATGGGTGCCCCCCATACGGCTTTAGGAGGCTATATTTGTCTACGGTTCGATTCGCAGTCACCACAGTACCAGGTCCCGATAGGGCAAATGCTGCTCAACATGTTTCACACGATTTTCCGACAATACAAATACACAATAAAAACACTCAAAACACCACAGTGTATTCAAATCTAAAACCTTTCATATGCATCTGGATAGCAGTAATACATATACATATGCATGCGTTACATATAACGCATGCATACCTCTTTCAGTGAAGTGAGATTTGATTATTGTAGATAGATAGATAGATAGATACTTTATTGATCCCCTCAGGGAAATTATATGTATCCAATAGCTCACAATACACACAATACCTAAACCATAAAAAAGACAGCCATTCAGTCAATGAATAAAATAATAAAATGTGAGCCTGCTATGGTAAAAGTGAAAGTGTGTGAAGTGCATGGTATCAATGTAATGATTACTTATGGCCGCTAGATGTCACTCTTATTGGAAGCAAACCCGGAAATATAACGAATAGAAGAAGAAGGAGGAAGCAAGAGAATATAAAGTGTCTTATTTAGTTGGGGCATATAACTATTATATTATAGTATCTTTTTTTTAATTTGTCTTTCCTTTTCTCTAAACTAAGTGAAAAATGTGCGCTCTCGTGGTCGACAGTAGGTGGCAATAATACATCACAAGGTGACTAGCTTGCCACGGTAAAGAAGAAGAAGAAGAAGCAGTAAGAAAACACAGTTTCAAGCAACACAATCTGCTGCTTTTTACGCATTTAAACCCAAATATTCCAGCGACTGCGGCCCAGACACACGGACACCATGCCTGTTATATGTGCAGCGATAGGCTGCAACAACAAGTTCGTCAAAGGCTCCGAAATCAGGTTTTATAGGTAAGTTCACAGACGCGCTCCGTAGCTAAACGAGCATCGTTCGGTCAAACTAAACCACTTTTCAAAATATGTGTTAATAGGTTTTTTTCCCTCCTGTATATTTCAAAACATGACACAATTTAGGCTTTTTATGAATGTTCCTACGTTGCTGTGTGTGTGTGTGTTGCTACTTGCTAGTGGGCGGGGGGGGGTCGTTTTTTTTTTAGTTTTTAGGAAGAATGGCTTTTCGAATATATGTTTAGATTATAGGCTCTATCTAGTCATCAAATATAATTTCCTTGTGTCTACACTTCCAAAGTGAACAATGTGTGGTGAGCTCTTATGGTTTCAAAAGTGGTCTGGATCCACCCTGGTTCTATGTCACTGGGTCACATCAAGAACCTATTGAAAGCAGCAAGGTTATTGCTAGACATCCACAAACCACTACTTATTTACATACTCTCTCCCGGATTGTTGGGAAACATTTTATTCATTTAAATAATACTTGAAATTGCCTACACACTGTAAATAAAGTAATTTTTACATTTCTTTAATGACAGGTTTCCCCTCAGCAAACCCCAGCTTGCTAACCAATGGGTGCACAGTTTAGGGATGAAGAACTTTATCCCGACGGCCAACACGTGTCTCTGCTCCGAGCATTTCAGGCCTGATTGCTTTAGGGACTACAACGGCAAGCAGTTTCTGAGAGAGGACGCTGTGCCCACTATATTTACAGCTGGGAACGATTCATCAAAGGTTTGTTAGTGCATTTACAAATGACAGTTTAATTATGTAGACTATAGACAATTAAGTAGACTGCTGCTTGCAGTAATTTTCGCTGTTATTTTTTACCGTAGCAGCGGTGTGTCCAGTATTAGCTGTTCTGTTAACTGGATACACATGTGTTTAGTCTTTGCAGATTGAACTACGGAAAAGAGGGGTGGTATCCAAGGACACAAATCCTGCAACACGGTTGTTAACGCAAACGGATAGAGACAAGGCAAGGGAGGCAGCCAATCAACGCAAGGAAAAACGAGGGGGTGTCAGGGTAAGTCACACAGACATACAATGTATAAAAACATATATATGTCTATGTAACAACAACCAACCCAGTGAGAGCTAAGACAATAATCTCGTCACATTGCTAATCGTAACATAAAGCATCCTTGCTTTCTGTTTGTTTCAGGGTGGACGAGGAGGTCGTGGAGGAAAAAATTCAACCAATGACAGGTCATAATAAAAAATGTGTAGAGATGTCAGATGACAGCAAATAACCTGTTATTTGATTAATGTGGCAAATTGTATTTCAATGTTGTTTTTCTTGGCTTCTGCAGACAGACCATGGGACCCAAGAGCAAGGTTTACGATAGGAAAGGCCGGCTTATCTCCAACGGTAAAGACATGTGTGACTGCCTGGATGTGGACTGTATGGGCTGCTTCTACCCCTGTCCGGATTGTGGTTCTCGGAAGTGTGGCGTCGAGTGCCGCTGCGACAGGAAGTGGCTTTACGAGCAGGTGGAGGTGGAGGGCGGCGAGATCATCCGTAACAAATGTATTGTATAAAGACAACAAATGTTTTGAAACGGTTTTGATGCCCAGGAACATTGCGAGGCCAGAACCTCTGAACAAAAGTGTCTTCGAGTTTGTCAAACGTGAAGACACTGAAGACTCCTCGTCTCTGCTGTACATATATTTCTAATGTGTTTTATGAATATGAATAAAGATTAGTTTGTGATATCTCCTCTGTCTAGAAGGGACATTTGAAATACAGGTATTAGAATTACTTTTTTACGTTTTACGGTTTTAGTAGTACCTAAATGTTCTGATTGGTAATACATAATATGCTGTATCCACTATGGTCTAAAGTGGAAGAATCTCAGAATATCATGCACATTTTGCATGCCAACCATATACCGCTGAAATACAGGTCAAAGTGAATGCTCTTAATGTGAATCTCCCTACGAAAGGTCACAAATAAAAAGTATTCTTTTCTTTTACATTTACTTTACCGTACTTTACTATTCATACTGGAAAAATGCTGTTAGCAGCAACCTTGTCATTCAGTGAGCACTAGATTATTTCGGCTGTCCAGATGGGATTTACAATAAATACCCTCCCCTACAAACCTGTCCAATACAGACAGAACTTAATAGTTTCTTTCTAACATCTGCCATGTTGGGAATGGCAGACATTTTAGTTTTTGTCATAGGCAATTCCACAATATACACATTTTTGCTATTGGGGTACTCATAATTCGCAATTTTAACATTTTAAATTAGTTTTGGTTGCCATGGGCCATACATTTGATATTTAAATGTTTTTCACCTACAGAAGGGAACCAGATATGTCATGATTTTTTAAAAGGTTAATAACTCGAGGGCTGATTTGTGGGCGACGTTTAGTGTATTTTTATTTTTTTGGAGGTGTTGCATTGCTTTTTAAGCACAGATTCTCACAGCATTATTAACACAGTATTTTGACCCCAATTATGGGTATTATGTGTCCACAATATTAAAGAAAAGCCTTTGGGAGGGGGGGGGGTGCTTTCCTTTTGCTTGTCTAAGTGTCAAGATTGTACTGGAGGCAACAATTAACATGTAGCATCTATGCAGTGCTCTGTGTTCTCTTGACAATCATTACCACATGCCCCAGGCGTGTGCATGTGTCCGGAAAAAAAGAAGCTAAAAATCCTCTTTTTTCTAATTTAGATCCTATTATACATTGTAGACACAAAGACATTATGCAAATGGTTATTAAGATATGGTGCTGCTCTATTATTCCCATTCTTCTGCCAAGACATCCATTACCCACCAGTCATAATTACATTTCAGCTTCAGACCTCATCACCGTCATCCAGAACAAATGGATGCAAAAATAAGATTTGGTGTCACTGAATAGACTACTTTTTATGTTGATTTGGTTGATGTTACAAAACAAAACAGTTGACTAAATCTTATCTTTGCATACAAATGATGATATATTATGGTCCTTCAATTGACAGATTTGGGAGTTTGGTCTAGTCTACTTATAACACCCATTGCATTGCATATTTGAGGAAGTCAATTTCTGCAAAGTCATCATACTGTCCCCACAACAATGAGAAATGGTTTCTCTGTGCTGATACAAAAGCAAGTAAAATATGCGACATTTATTAATTGCTGACAAGCTTTGTTGAAACAAGCTAGTATTATTTGACAGGCCAAATACGCCTTAGGCCTAAGCTAGTCAAATGTAAGCAACGCATTTGATTTGTTATCCTTCATTGATCCAGTGATGATGCTGCTGCTGCGTTTTTTTTGCTTGCTTGTTGCTTGTGTTTCATATTTTTGGGGGGGATTTCTATTTGTCCACCACAGTATGAAACAAACTGTCTTGGAGTCACGTGCCGAAGTTCAGAACTAATCAATGGACTAGTTGGCGGACAAAGGGCAGACAGATGGCCAATGTCAATGTAGAGCAGTGCCAACTGAAAGGTCCCAGCTTGTACGTGCTGTATCCTGTGTCCTTGCAGTGAGAACACAAACCCCTTGGGCCTATAGCATTGGCCGACCTCTACAACCCCAACCACAGAATAAGACGAGCTGAACCATCACAGAAATGACAAAAGTGCAACACAATCAAAGAAATTGAAAGTTTATGTGAGTTATTTTTTTCTTCATTTAACATTGGAGTGTTGACTATAGCGGAGATAGGGGGGTGTTTTAGGAGCCCCAGCCCCAGACTTAACATGTTGGGACAAACATGTCAAACCTTTCATTGCATTCTGTATCGCTTTGACACTTGGAACACCTACAACTCTGGGCTACGGGGTAGGTGACTCCCACTGGACAGCCTTCGAAATACTTCACCTCATAGGCCCAAACACCGTTACAGATCTTCTGCTGGGGTCTCGTAGTTGGCAAGGTTGGGTCCTGTCATTGAAAGAAGCTGATTAGATTGGGGTTTTTTTGGTGGAAAAATGTGTTTCTTTTTGCATGTGTTTTTCTTGGAACAATTGCCATTCATGAGAAATTCTCAAACTGAATAATGTTGTGCCAACACATTTGTATTAACTCATACAAGGTTATGTTAATGTGTCATTTAAGCTTACAAGCAAATGCAGTTACATATTGTAGCCATAATATTAGGCTTACCTCTTGGTGGCAATGGCCTTCACATATAGTGGTGTTGATTTCCTTAATACTGTCACAGCTCTCCACCTTCATGGTGTAGCTGATTGGACGACAGGTAGATCTGCAGTCCTCCCCTACCACCGTCATTGCTAGCATTGCTACCATGACAACCAGCTGCATCTTTGGTACGGTGCAATTCGGAAGCCGACCACAAGGGAAAGATCAGCCTGCATCACATACCACGTCAAAAGAAATGAATGGCCTCTGGCACTGAATCCAAACCACTGATGCAGTTAACGATGCAGTTATTAACAAATGTTTTTCGATATAAAATGGCTCTGGCCATAAAATGGCTCTGGCAATGTCTTTACTTTTACTATTTTACAACTTTTACTACATTCATTCAGCATCCCCAGACTTAATTTCTTACTTTTTAAATTATCACATCAGATGATGTGACAATCATGATAAAATTAATGCTTTAAAAATGCATTTTTTTCTTCCTTTTTCTCACATCAAATGCAAATACATAAGAATGTGTACATATTTAATATATTCTACACATATACACATCCAGTGCATACAATCATTTAATCTGTAATCCAATGTATTTAAATGGGTCAAAGCAATAAAAACACATTGTCTATGAACAGACAATGTGATATTTGTTCACCAACCTCATTACCAGACTCACCTGTAAGAAGTCGTGTGTCTTGTGCGTGTCATCTCAAAGTGTTTGCAGACTCTAGAACTTAAATAGGGTTGCCTGAAAATCTCATAATCCATGTAGCCATGGCTACAGATATCAGAGCGCTAAAGATAGCACCTTGTTTGTAGGAACAATGTAAACATTGTTCTGTTGTTCCTCCTCCAGACATGGAAAAGACCTGTGGGCTCAAGGTCTCACTTCCTACACAAGTCAGGATTTACAGTCTGGCAGTGAAAGGCTTAGATGAAGCAGACAACAGCCCACACAAAAACTCACATTTACTCTGGTTGATATAAGTGGTTGATATAAGTGCAGCTGCAGATGAACACTATATCCGATTGTTTCAAGTAAGAATCCAAGCAATTAGGGATATAAGCTGTTGTGCTTCATTTGTCTTATGTTCTGCTAATACATAAGAATTGTTACAATCAGTAAAGGTGGACCCAAATGCAGACACCGACAATGGACGTTGATAAAAATAAAGGGGTTTATTGTAGGGTGTGGAGTGTGTGTGTTGGTGGCCTCACCTGGCCCGAGTCAGACTAATTAGACTAATTAGAATGCACACCTGTGGTGCATTCAGTAATCAAGGCCCACAGGTTGAGGCAACCATCACCACACACTCTCCTCGCTACCTGCCACTGAAAGTGGCTTTTGCAGGGCTCCTCTGATGAACAGGACACGGGTGTAGGTTGGAAACCAGTTTATTGTAGAGTTGAACAATGGTTTTGTTGGCAGAGCAGGTGGTATATTGCAGACATGTTAGCACTCTCTTGAGTGTGTGTGGTGATGGCTGGTTTAACCTGTAGGCCTGGATTACTGGATGCACCACAGGTGTGCAGCCTGATCCAGTCAGGTGCTGATGTGAAGCGCCTCTTCAGCTCAGTGAGGCAGGACCGGCTCTAGACAACAGGGTGCCCTGGGCAAGATTTCCCTCTGTTCGTGGTTGTTGACAGGGGGGTGGTAGGTGTGTGTGTGCGCGATCGCTTGTGTGTGTGTCTATTTTTTTCACATGCCACTGCACCTGTGTGCGTCCCCTGGCCATTTGTCACCTTAGGCGACCGCCTAGCTTGCTTATGCCCAGAACCGGCACTGCTCAGGGGTCCAGGAGAAGGGGGTATCTGAAGAGGAGAGTTTGGTCAGAGGCGCAGCCACACAGCTGTAGTCCCTGATGAATTTCCTGTAGAAATTAGCCAAGCCCAGAAACTGTTCTTTCCAGAGTTCTTTCCAGGATGAGGGAATGGGCCACTGCCTGAATCATCCCCCAGAATCTTCCAACTTCACTTGGCCACTTTCAATGAGGTATCCCAGAAAATCGATGGAATTCACACTTCTCAGCTTTGACAAATTGTTTGTTGTTCTCCAGTAATCTCTGGAGCACCTGTCGCACATGCTGGACGTGTTCATCATTCATGTAAACAAAGACTGACTGGTTCAGAAGATCACGAAAGACAAGAGCCTGGAAGATGACGTTCGGTCAAACCGAAGGGCATGACCAAATACTCAAAGTGACTGTATTTGGTCACTTTGAGTGACCAAATACAGTCTTCTTCCATTCGGAGAAGATGGTGGCTCCCTGGAGTGGTTCAAAAGCAGAATTTATCAGGGGAAGAGGATACTTGTTTCTAACCGTTATACTGTTCACAGTAGTCAATACAGGGGCACAACGACTGGTCCTTCTTGGAGACAAAAAAGAAACCAGCACCAACAGGGGAGGATGATGGCCTTATGATGCCTGCAGCTAGGGAGTCGTGAATGTAGGACTCCATGGCTTCCCTCTTAGGACGAGACAGGTTGAACAGAAGGCTGGAAGGCAAGGGAGCCCCTGGGAGCAGATCAATGGGTACAATCATACCGGTGATGAGGGGGCAAAGAGAGAGCTTACTAAAAGCATCTCCCAGGTCATGGTACACAGCGAATAGATAGGTCTGGGGGTTCCATGTCTGATGAGGGAGCAGTGACCTCTGCTGGGGCTAGGGCGGACCTCAGGATGAATGGCAAAAGGAGCTCCAGCTCTGAATCTTGCTGATGAACAAATCAATGTGGGGATTATGTAGCTTTGACCAGGGTTGACCAAGGACCAAGGGGGTATGAGGGGAAGAGATGATGTGGAATTAGATAGACTCACGACGATGGATAGGATGAGGTGCAGGGACTCATTAACGTGAGTTACTCGGGTGAGGAGCTTTCCATTGAGGCCGTGGGTGTCAAGGGGGGTTGAACGGATATGCCAGTTTGCGAAACAAGGTTGGCGTAGCTTTCATCAGCTCCTGAATCCACCAAGGCACACAATAGAAGAGATTGCTGTTTCCATAACAGCGTGGCGTCGAGCTGCATTCTAGACCAGGGAACTGAAGGGGATGTGGTTTGACTAACCAGGGCCCCTACTCTCACTTGCGAGCCTCCTCTTTTGACTGAAGGGGGCAGGAGACTAGGAAATGGCTGGCTTGAAAACGGTTAGAAAACGGTTAAAAACGCTTTTCTCTCTACGGCACTCACAGAGATGATTATCTAGTCTAATGGATAAAGAAATGAGAGAATCTAGGTCGCTGGTGTCATCCCTAACGGCTAACTCGTCCTTAGGATTCTCACTGAGCTCATTAAGAAAAAACCCCCTGAAGGGAGCAGTCATTCCACCCTAAAGCTGCAACTGAAGTTCTGAACTCCACTGAATACTCTGCTATGCTGCAGGTACCCTGACGCAGTAACAGGAGGCGTTTGGTAGCGTCTTGACCTTACCTTACCCGGATGGTCAAAAACCTTTGTCATTTCAAAAGTGAAACTAGGGTAAGAAGAGCCAACTGGTGACAGGCTATTGCAAACAGCTGATGCCCAGGCTAAAACATTACCCTTAAGTCTATTACGTATGTGTTACGTAGTTAGAAACGGATACAGAATTCACACAAGAAACTAGCTTGAATACACAATTCAAAATGGCGGGAGACCTGAGCTAACCACTGTAGTAGTACAACGATCTGGCGATGAGTGAATGAACCAGGGTAGATATACTGTAGAGTAGATGAGAAGATGGATGGCGGGTGTGTGGCTTAGAACAGGTGAATGGAATGGAGATCAATCAGGAGCTGGGAGAAGGGAAGGAATGGATCGCCACGACCACACCCACACCAAGAGAGGAGACAGACAGGGGACCACAGGAGACACAAGGGGAAGAGAAAACACAAGGAATAACTGGAGACACTGACAAGAATTTCAATGAAAATGTCCTTTTTTTGGGGTACAGACATACACAGTGTTTGAAAGTCCCTACAGGTCATTGTCTTGTTTTTGTTTCATTCAATGGTTCTGGTGGTTTATTATAACCATAGAGTTCAATTTGTGAATATGTGTGAAATGTAACAATACAACAACTAGATACTAATACAAGTGGGGGTCCACTGAATTGCTGTGTAACATTCATAGGATAAAGAGATCAGTTGACATGTGGAGGTATTGTCAATATCTGCTGAAATAATAAATAACTTATGGAGCAATAACAGGGTCAGTCGATTACAGCTGCAAAAACGGTATAGTAATAGCCCACAAAATATGGACATGGTATCTCCATTTGCTTGGTGGTATTTTTACATCATTCCTGAGTTCTGTACCATGTTGTATACACTTGATTCCATGGCGTGTGTGAAATGCCTTATTATGAATAGAGCTCTACTGCTCCTTTGATTCATTCATACGGTCCAGTCAGAGACACCGTGAGGTATACTACACCGTGAGATATACTCCCTTGCATCTCTCTTGTACAGACCGTGCCCAGCAGCCTGCGAGCCACTCGCTATTGTGTCATATTTGGTGCTGCACCGCGGGCTTGGATGTCTGCAGTGAGAGTAGAATCACTTCTTTAGGCACACACACACACACACACACACACACACCGTGGTTCATCTGAATGCTGCTGTGCGCTCCGCCTGCCCTTGTGTCCACAGGGGAGAGCTCTTCCCTTTGCGTCCCACCGGACCACCACACCTGCCTAGCAAGCCGGCTAAGGCTTTATTAAATGTATTTTTTTATTGTGGCATCCATTTCAGCTGGATATACGTTTCATGCTTCTTGCTGCTACCGCTAATAGCTACTGCTATTCATTGTTTATATTCATTGTTCACGTTCATTCATTGTTCATATTTGACCAAATGTCATATGTATATATGAATTAGAATAACTCAAACGTCTCGTTTTGTGAGATAACAGATGATCTTTTTTTTATGTGCATTTCTACACACAAAATAGATATAGTGCTGTATTGTAATCCATCATCACTGAACTGCACGTTCTGTATGAATATGGTCAACGTGTATGCTGAACTGGTATAGGGAGAAGGGTACAATTTCTATTTGATCATCAAAATGTCCTACATTCCTTCATATAAATCAGTATTATTTGTTGTTAACGTTGGACTGAACGTTGTCCTGAGCCAAAACAAGAAAGAACACAATATCCTTGGCACTAGTCAGTAATGTGCAGAAGAGTCCATTGGGAGTGGTGGATGATGGGGAAGATGACTCTGTGTGGTGATCTGCTCTCTACTATACAGTATATCACTACTATATTGTAAAGTGTAAAGTTGGGGGGGGGGGGGGATGAAAAAAAA
>OMKN01043696.1:0-17336 GCA_900302345.1 Melanonus zugmayeri | reverse complement strand
GGAAGAGGATGAGGGGTGGGGGGGAAGAAGAAAAAACAAAGGGTTAGGAGGAAGAGGAGGAGAAGACCTTTTGTTAACAACAATTACGATACTGTCCAACGATAATTAACTTCAACGCGTGATTCCGTTCCACTCCATGCACTCTTGTTCCTGTTTTACACTGGATACCTCTGCTCCAATGATCCACTGTAAACTCACTCAACCTTTAAATAGCTAAATATTTACCTCTGAATCTAGGTCAATAACAACTTTAAAAATGAAGACAAGAAGAATATGTGGTTTATGAACATGGAATGCTAAAAATGTCCATTTAGAATGACATTTAGAATAATGCAAAGAGTACAGTATGGATGTTAATATTTTTACCAAGAGCAAATACTGTAGTCAAGTTGACCACAGCCATATCAATCAGCAGACAGCAGAGTGATGTCACTGACAATGTTATTCAATTAGATGACTTAACTGCTGCCGTTCATGAGGAGACTTTGAGATGAAACAGACTGCCACAACAATATTAACGCAAAATCGGATTTGTCATTTGCGTTTTTTTTGTCCAGCACACCCACTCAATGGAACCAAGACAGGGGCATCTTACGAATAATCAGCACAGCTCAGCACAACAACAAAAAACACACATGCATGCAAACACACAAACACGCATGCACAAACACACACACAGATTTGTTTAGCTCTTGCCTCTAACCCAGGGTTACTTCCAGATGGTGAAGCTTTATTAACCACATTACAGTTTGGTTAATTGGCAGTGACAAATGTAACAGAGGCACACATGTGACCGCAGCCACTTCCGATCTCAGCTCAGGAAGCCCAGCAGAAAAAAACAAAAGGAATGTAGTGATGGAGGAACGAATCACGGCGAGGAGAAGAGGAGATATCAGGGGGAGAGAGTTGAAGAGTTCACCTTCCGGGGACGGTGTCGAGTCCAAGTTTCCGATGCTGGCAGAGAAATTAGGTTGCAAAGAAGCCTGTGGAAATGTACCTCTGTTCAGCCCACCCCTCCCCCAGACCTGCTACTCTCCACCCTGCCGTATTCTGTGGTTGATAACTAATGACACAACGTGATCCGGTCCCTGTCCACACAGAGGAACAGCTGTCTATCTAAACATAGCCATCTAAAGAGCAAAATACAGTACATATGCATTATATAAAGTATATACACTTTTCTTTTCATTTACAACCATTGCCATCTTAGACATAGATTAGAGATGGGTTAGAGACATGCAAATGTACTCTTCTAAACTCTCACTTTCAGTGATAAGGCTTTTAGCTCTCACCCTCTCCGCAGGGGCTGCCCAGAACATTCCAGCTCTGAGGGATGTCCAGGTTGGCCATGGCCAGGGTGACCCGCTGATCCATAGCCCAGCGGCAGCTCCTCTGGCCCAGGCTGAAGATGCTGGTAAGCTCCTTGTGATCCCTGGAGCTCAGCCGATGCCCATGGGTCACCAGGTGCTCTGCCAAGTCCTGAGGGTAATGCACATCATGCAGGTATATGGACACATTTTGAGCAAGGGCGCGCATAACACTGTGTGTGTGTGTGTGTGTGTGTGTATGTGTGTGAGTGAGTGAGTGCGTGCATGCGTGAGTGAGTGTCATGACTACATACCTGAGCATCATCTTGGATGTACTCTAATGTAGCTCCTCCCACCCAGGTGAGGGGTGTAGTTTCAGAGCACAGGTATGCCTGGACAGAAACAACCTCAGCCAGGTTGTGTCCTGCACAGAAACAAAAAGTCACACCAAATCAAAGGCAAGGAGGGATCCCTTCTCTACCCCTAACTCTGGATAATAAATGCATTTCTATAGCTTAAACCAGTTTGTCAAAAGCCGCTAGGACAGGGGTCTTCAACCTTTTCCAGCCCAGGGACCCCTTGGTGGATTTTTTAAAATAAAATGCTGTTGCATTTTATCTCAGGCCTATAGGTCTAATAATATATCTATAATGCCTTATTAACCTATTAATATATCCAGCTTTGTTCCTACTTATAAGACATGTAGACATAATTCAAATCAATGTACCAGGCTCAAACTTTTACATTGTACATTTTATTTATTTATAGTGCACAATACATTCATAGGTTATGTGAGACAATAACATTTTCATTCAGCGGCATATCTCAGTGGGATGACTGACCCTGGTGAGTGGCAAATAGCTGATCTATTCTTGGGGAGATGGAGGTGGCAGGGGCGTTTTTGGCACATGAAAACATTGGGGACAGAGCCCAAAGGTAAGTAGGGGGGTCTGGGGGATCCTCCCCTGAGACGCTCCCTGTGGAGCAAACATTGACTTGAATGTAGAATTTGGGTGAAACCCGGGGTAAGGTGACAGCAAGAATTGGTTTCTGCATTAAGGAAAATATGATTTCTAAATATATCATTATCCAAAAAAAATATATATCACAAAAATGTGTTTGTTAAAAGTTATTAGTTATTAGTTAAAAGATTTACGGACCCCTGCAGTACCTCTGCGGACCCCCGGTTGAAGACCGCTGCACTAGGATGTTAGGTATCCTGTTAAAAAAAAACACCCAGACATCCTGCTATTCTCCTGAACTAGGACTCCCTACCACTTACAATACAATATTCCCCATGGAACTAATCTGTGTTGTCGTTTGATTGTTTGTAATGCAATTATATGTACAGTATATAATGCCTTAGTATTCAACGTCTCTTAAATTCCTATTGTTTGCAGATTTACCTTATTTTCAATCTGGGATGAATAAAGCACTATCATACATCTCTCGCTTTATCATGTTTAATACAAATATAAAGTATTATGTATTATGGTAACAAATAGCAAGCCAAAACACATGAACAGCCCCTTAATGTAATCTAAAATTCTTTCTGAATGCCCGGTTCCACATCACACAGCTCTCCTAGTCTGTTCTGTTCAGCCTCCAGACAGGCAGAGTGTTGTCATGTTGTTTATGGGGCTCTAAGAGTTTCCCTTCTGAGAGGAAACTGATAAGATTCTGTCCCCTAACAGACCTGAGATACAAACGGTGTGTGTGTGTGTGTGACACATGAACATACTTAACTCTCCCTCATTTAGCAAGACATGAAGGTACAAAACACACAGACGGTAAAAAAACTCAAATCGCTTTTTTACTTTCTTTTTTTTGCTTGTAAATTCCAAGTGGTGATTGCAGACAGGAAGTCAGTGACGGCGAGGGTTAGGACAATGGCTGGGTTTTAGCCCTATTTTAGCCGTAATAAACTACTCTTAAAACATGAAACATTAAAAGAAAAGACAAACAGGCACACACCTATATGGTACACAAAACACATGCAGACAAACATACCAGGCACTATGAAGCAAAGCATGACATCACTCAGAGCTCTGATGAAGTGGAGCAGGGTTGACCCTTCCAGAACAATGAAGATCTCCACATCTCCAGGCACTGCATCCAGACCCTCCAGCAACGCAAACACCTTCGCCTGGCCCTGTGGAAAACAACAGGGGTAAGAGGAAAAGAGGTACTAGGGGAGAAGAGGGTGAGAAGAAGTCTTCTTTCGCAATATTCGCCTGAAATATGATGCAGTCTCTTATCGTTCCAGTGTACACCAAATCCCCTGGCAACAAGATGTTAGGAGGCACAATAAGACACTCTTCTCAATAACAACAGGAATGTGGTTTTGAATGCTGTGAAGATCTCCCCTGATCCTGACTCTGGGGAACACTTTAGACCTCTGATCTGAGAGTCAAAGTGAGGAGATATGGGAAGACGATATGGTTAAAGAGGAGATTGTTCCAGAGTTTGTTTCCAAGTCTATACAGTAGGTTGTGTCAGATATACAGGATGATAACATAGGATGCTTATTATTTTCCATTAAAACTGTTACTTTTAAAAACCAATTGCAACATTCCCATTTCAAAATAGCATTAACCATAGTATCATAGTCCATAACTATGAACCAACAAAGAGTGAGGGGGTAAATAACCTCACAATGTCTTATAATAACTAAATTAAACAACTACTTATAATGCTGTATGTGAACATACAAAAGCTTTACAAACAAATCTACTATACAGCCCTAAATTGCATATACGAGTACAATTCTTACATTGTGATGCTTGAGAAAGATGCATGTGTTTCAATCCTGAGGAATCTCTCAAAAGCCTTTGAGATAAGCTTGTCTCTTTTTGTGTTTATCTCATGTAGTGTTTTTCCCTCCACTAAACCCCCACATGTGGAGTCAATGATATGATCTGCATATCGAGTTCTCCATTTCTTGTGTTTAAGGAATTGGTTTGTTTTTAACCTCAATCTGTGAAACTCACTAACCTTTAACATGATTTGGATAACCCCGGTAATATAAGAAAAGAAAATGGGATCGCAAACACTGATTAAAGAAACTGAACGCCACCCCATGGTCCTTGAAATGATGACTCTGTAACAAATCAGGCTTTGATCCTCAGAGAAATGTGTGAAACACAATATTTGCTCTAACCTTTAATGTTTTCTGAATGGAAATGTTTCCCTGTTTGAAGAGCTTAGGCAAAACTATTTTAAGTCACAATATGCTATAATACTATAAAAATTACAACAAGAAATAATGGGAAATATGAGTTCCTTTCAACCCTTTCAAGGTGCACATGACAAAGACCTTTGGGGTTCAATGAAAAAGTAATTCATTGACTGGAAATATTTGCAAATGTCAAAATGTTAGTGGCATTAGTGTACTGATTGATTTACTGAATGGAATCAAAGTGAAACAATGCATTAACGCTAGGATAAAGATAGGACATTTAAATTGCATTCAAAACATCGAAAAGTGACTTACATAAAGAGGAACTTTCCTTCTGCTCAGCTCCATCTTTACAACAACGGAAGACAAACAGACAAACAGACAAACAGTCACACAGGGCAATATATCCACGTTATGTTTTAGATTAGGTTTTTATTATGGTCGTAAAGGGGGGCTCTACTATCACGATCCATTCACACAGGTCAAACGACGCGTTTTGAATAAAGCAAAATGCACAAGTTGCAATTAATGACATGCGCGTGCACGTACGCGACGCGCGCGCAGTAGGTACTCACGCGCTGCGTTTCTATTGAACGCAGACGTCTGCTCTGGGCTCCTGTCTCTCATCAGGCACAGGACGGGATCGACCTTTCTAAACACACCGGCGATCCTCCGGGATGATACGGCGGCTGCCCGTGTATCATTTACAATTCAATTAAACGCAACTTTAACAAATGCACAGGCTACCAACAGGCTACTAAAATGAGAAAAACGTCCCTATTGATAACGCGAACATTTGTTATCTCAAATTAAAGTCGCTTTTAATCAACTTGAACACAACTTCAACCTGTAGGCCAGCCACTTCTAACACACCACCGTTCAGTATGACGATGGTTTTCCTCCTGTACTACACACAAGATAACGCATGTAAAACATTACGCTTACCTTACTTTTAGCATGACATTACGTACACTCCGTCAGATAGACCACCTGCTACACCGCCTCAATATCGTGGGGTTACCTTCAGTAAACCCCAAACCCATCGCTGCGTTCAGTCTGCTCAGCCGCCGACTTCAAGACGCACTTCTGCAAGACCGTCGAGACCAGAGAGCAAAGACCATTCCGTTGAGTGATAAGAAATTCAATTCTACCTCAAAGTAGTTATATTTCAGACTACAGCGACCTCTAGCGGACACAGCGGTGAACTACACGATACATGGAAAAATCATGGGAGATCAGCCACACACATGCACACCACGTGATACATATTACATAGATTTATTCCCATCTTCTTACAAAAACTTTGGAATATATCAAAATACAAGGTAGACATCAGCGAATGGATGTCACACACATTTACAATGGAACATTTAATTTCCATAAAAAGCTCACTCATTACCATACATCCAGAAATGTCTTATACATAAATGTATGTATACATTAAGAAAACATGCTCTTTGTTGACCAATGGGTCTCCATTTGTTTTGAGTTCAAATGTCACTAATAAACTGTATGGAATTTTTTTTTCCTCGACTTGATGTCCATGGTCTAGAAAAAAACCAGGTTCTCTCTGTTTTAAAAAAAAAATTCTCTGCTAAACTGATGTCCTGATTAGGTATTCCAGAGCCTCGTCCCACATCTTCCTCCTCCTCAAGATGCCTGTATTTGTGGTCGATGGGTCCCTGCATCTCCTTGAGCCAGACCGTTGGCCCTGTGACTGGGGAGTGTCACCTCCTTCCTGGGGAGGGTGGAGGCGAACAGCACGTCTAACATTCCCAGCACTTCCATGAGCTCCTGCTGGTACTCCGTCTCCTTGTCCAGCAGCTCCTGCAGACGCAGCAGTTGTCTGTCCACCAGGGACGACATGCCGACGGTGGACTGGTAGATGTCCAGGAGCATCTCTGCCACCGTGGTGAGGATGGCCGTAAACCGGGGATCAACCAAGTTCCTGGAGTGGACAAAAGAAAATAAAAGAAAAAAACAGAACCCATTCATTACAAAACAGGCAATATGGACTGCAACACACTTCAACTAATGGATTAGATTTTTGGCTTCAATATGGAACCTATATATTCAAGTCTCGTTGTCATTTGGGTGACATGGCAAAAATGATTCTGCGCTGCACTCGTCTTACCATATGACAAAGCTCAGCAAATTGGAGAGCTCCTTTTCATCTCGCCCTGCCAGAGCATTCTGCAGGGTTCCTCTTCTGTCCAGCTCCTTGATCACAGCCATTGGGATCTCTGGTTTTCTGAATCGTAACCATTGCTTCATAATGGACAAGGACAATTCAAGTCATGCTGTCAGTGTATACAAGGAGGTTAAAAAGAATGACCCTTGACATAGACCAAGCAGCGAATAGAAAATGTAACAGTTCATTTTATAAAAGTATCATAGAACATAGTATAGCATACCCGCTTGTTGCAAGAACAAAAATGAATACAGTGCTTACCTCCATAGCTGCATCCAATGCCTTGGACACATTGAACTTCTTAAGCAGTTTGTCATACTTGGCCAAATGTTGCCTTACTGGCTTACTGACTAAATAATCGTCCTGTGGAAAAGATGTATGTAAGAACACTGGAAGGTGGAAGCAAGCGATGTAGTAACGGTTAAAGAGAAACATGAATTGATAGTGAAAGGTCCAAAAAATGTCAGCAGGTTGGGATCATATGCTTCCAGAACTTGGATCCTTACCTGTTTTGGAACATAATTCTTCCCTTTTACAAAAACACGATATGCTGGCTGGCGCTTCTGCTGAACTGCACCCTTTGAATCTTCAGGGCTCTTCTTGTGTTTGATACTCAGAACGCCATTGGTCATTCCCACAACGATGGACTCATCGTTTGGCTAAAAATACAAACATGTTCACAGTACATTGCATTTGTATAGTGCTTTTCTAGGTCCCAATAAAACATTAGTAAATCATACAACTTAAGTGTCTAATATATATCTGTGTCAATGCAGTGCTTAACCCTGCTAATAAGATGTGATTACATGGCTAAGGAAAATAGTGAAGTATAATTGAGGAGTGAATGATAGCATGCCACACATCCATGTTTTATGTATATTACATCCCTAGGTCTAATGTCTTTCCAGGAGGATTTGCATGCTCAGAAGGGTAGTTAGATTCTTACAGCCAAGCCCACACTCAGGATAGACGCGGCATAGTCGAAGTTGTGGACGACTTTGTAGTTTGTCGTGTTGTACACTTTCACGTGCCTAGAATGCATGAGAAAATAGTTCCACATTTGACGTTTCACATTAAACACTTACTTTGAAAATGTGATATTGTATATATATATCCCCCTCTCTTAAACACACACCTGTCCAAAGAGGCTGACAGCAATCTCTGCCCATTGCTGCCGAGACACAAGCCGGTGACGGTTTTATGGTGGTTCTTAAGTGACACCAGGGGCTGACCTCCTTTCAGAAGGTCCCACACTTTCACATAGCGCCCCCCTCAAAAAGAGAAACAGAGATATGGCATCAGTGAGGTTGTTGTGAATGGGGAGGACAGCATGATGTAGATGGATAAAGAGAAAAGCAAGGTAGGAGTGGGAATCTTTCGGTATCACGATTCGATTTCGATTCTTGGGGTCACGATTCAATTCAAAATCGATTCTCGATTTAAAACGATTCCCGATTCAGTACTAATTTCAGGATCTACAGTCTGCTGTGCATTAAGAAAGGCAGTGTGCCAAATTATGGCATGAAAGCAGAGTAAAGTGTGTATAAGATGATGTAGTTTTTTATATTTGTTCATCAAAATATCAACTGATCAATCATGTAAACACACAAAGTCAACTCTATAAAAAATGATATATATATATATATATATATATACACACACACTATTATTTTTTGTATTATTCTGAATCATAGAAGGTAAGAATCTCGATTCTTACGTGAATTGATTTTTTAGAACACCCCTAGAAGGAAGGCTGACAGAGAAGGCATTTTCCAGCACACTTGATACCTGCAGAGACAAGGAGTCCTTCTGAAGGATAAAGAAGAAGACTTTCCACTGGATGGCCGTGGTCCATGGTCATCACACTCTTGTCTACTCTTGCATCAAACAGTTTCAGTGTGTGGTCATATGAACCTTGAGGAAGAGAAAAACAAAATGTATTTCGCATACAATTTGCAATAACTATCCTCACTTTTGTCATTTGGATTTGAATACTTTATCTGACCACTAGGAGGGCATCAATACTGGTGCCTTACAAAATAAAATATAAATACTCAAATCTGATTGCAAGATGATCAGTATTGCACTGGACTGAATGGAGTCCAGTCTTCTACTTTGCATAGTGGACTGTTTCTGTGTGCAACAATTTGGGTACAAAAATATTACTTGTAGGCGATAGAAAAAATATAAACAAATGGGTTTACACCGAATCTCACCAGTAAAGAAGAGATCTCTGTTGAGTTTGCTTGTAATTCCACAGCGGATGTAATCTGTATGTTCTTTGTAAGAGGTCAGTTCAGTAGAGTTGGGGATATCCCAAAGCCGGCACGTATAGTCATCTGACCCCGTCAGGATCTGATAGCGCTCTGAGGTGAAGTCTGTTACATGTACAGCCCTGCAAGTTGAACAACACAAACATTTAAAAACACGCAAAATTGTTGCATTCCCTTTCCATGTCCACCATGGGGAGCCCCATGTTTGTTTCATAGCTGGCATGCACCATTAGTTAAGGCATAATTATTCTGCTACTGCAAAAATGTCTTTTTATTGACTATTGAGGGAAATCAGATAATTAAATCATGACATCCTCTTTCCAATTACTTTGATATTCATCAACTCACTTTGTATGTCCTTTGAACATTCTGATGGCCACCCTGCCACTGACATCGAACAGTCGAACTGCTGAGTCCTCGCATCCTGCCACAAGCAACTGGCCGTCTGATCGGAACCTGCCACTGTACGCGGTATCTTTAAATCGTGTAAAAGTCTTCACCGGCTCTTGAGAGAATGGTCCATATATGTGAACCTGTTGAAAGAGTTTATAATTACATTTGAATTATTTTTGCATATAACATATAAACATGAATTATGACTAAATAATAGTGGGGTGATATTTTATGTCTCACAACCATCATTAAATTCAAACTTAAATGATAGGACAAAACAGAAGCTCACATACCCTTGTGGAAGCTGTCACAGCATAGGTGTGTGGCGCTAAAGGGGAGAAGTCTATGCTTGTAATGGCTCCAAACTCTTTTATCTGGACTGGAGTCTGTCAGAGGGAATTGTTCATTGTAATTGTGGTCATTAAGGAAAGGTTATTTCAACTCAACATGTCTTGCCCATGGTAATAATAGCTCACCTTGTAGTTTTTCCAGTAGAGAGTGTCCTGTGTGACTTTCTCTCCTAACTTGGGATACACCTGGATTCGTGTAGGTTTGAATGAGGCCATTTCTGTACCCCGTAGTTTAATGTATTGAGAATAGTATGTGTGCCTAGTTCAGCTAAAAAGAAGAGTAGAAACGAAAATGAGTCGTTATAGATCGCAAGCACTAGACTACATTGAGTCAATCTATTCGTGTTGACAAGAGAAAACATGTTAGCATGTGTAGCAGCCGGACAACGTTAGGTACCGGTACAGGCAAATACAACCATGTGATGACCAGGCGGGCAATAACTGAGTCGTATTGACCACATAAACATGAGTACATTAAACATAGAGTGAAACATTGTATGCGAATGCCTTTCGTACGTATAGGTGTTATTTATACCCCCTAAAAACGAGTCAACGTGTTCACCGAGGAAGGCGCACGATGTAAAGCCGCCGACTGCTGCTCACCTTAGAAATAAATCCCCTGAACGCCGATTTCGTTGTGCCACGCGTTGAAGTAATTAGAAAAGTTGAACAAAAACTTTTAGGATCACATCAAGTTTCTCGTTTTAACATTTTGTCACCATTTATTATCACGTTGGGAGACACGGGAGGCAGCCATGTTGGTGTCGTAAACACTTCCGGTTCCAACTTTATTGGTAACTGTGTCGGTTAACATCACAGTACAACGCTACAAAGCACTGTTGCAAAAGTATAAATGCAATCTTTGGAAAAACAATTCCAACAATTCAAGGATTGCATACATTTACCAAAATGAAACATATTATTGCAATGTCCTCTTTGGCCATTGCGACTATTTAAAAAAATGGCTTCAATTCAGAAACGTATATTTGTAAATAAATTCTAGGCCTTTGTAATCGGCGGTCATCAATAACGAATTACTTAAAATTAATTCATTGTGTAAAACGCACAAACGGATCAAGGCAGCAAGGCATCGAACACGCGCACGGGAACCGCACCGAAAGAGGATTGGAGGACGCAGAGCGCGTCACGTGCACGCTGTCAACCTTAGTGCGTCACTTCCTCCGCTCATCCTTTCTTCGAGCTTCCGTCGACAGTAGGATCCGCGTGTTTACACACTCCCAGGTTAGTTCAGAGTTATAGTGACTTTACGCGTTTCATCGGGCGTGTACGTTCCGCACGAGACGAAGCGCGAACGGGTCGGTATCGGCCCGTATGTCCCGAAGCGGTGGGAAACTAACCGGAGAGCTTGTGGTCTGGTTCAAACGGGCAGAGGCCTGACGCTAGCTGTCTGGTGAGCTCAGTGGCTAAGAGCCTCTCCACCCACACTCAAAAGTGACGAATGGTGGAATTGGGTTTCTAATGAAGCTGCATTAAAGAGAGGAAGTGACCATTGCAACGTAGCTGCCTGCCCCCGGTGTGTGCATGCTTTCCCCCCGGACAACGCAACTAAACGGGAGAACTGAAACAGGTGTGCTACTATTTTGGGGGTTGGAGCAGCTGCACCCTACTCTTTGGCGTTTTATGTTCAAATGTAGGCCTCATTCAACTTTCCTTCATTATTGTTACACCGATACAGCAGTTTGGGTGCCAAGTCCTTTTATGTCCCCAACTGTGAAATGTATTCAGGTCAGAGTATCTGGATGTTTCAACTTGCAATACTTTCCTAAGATTGAACTAACCCTAACTTTCTATATTTGATTCATTTTTGAGGGAGGTGGTCTTTCATCAAATGAAATGTCGATGCATTGAATTACGGTCACTACAGCTGCTGTGTTTTACGAGGTTACATGATGGATGACCTAACTTTTACCTGTCTTGTTGTTTTATTGTTAGATGAAGGAGTCTATAATGAACCAGGAGAAGCTTGCCAAACTGCAGGCACAAGTCCGCATAGGCGGCAAGGTAAGTGTGCAGCGATTTTGATGTTGGCCTCTCCAAAACGTTTTTATTATTTTATTTAATTTAAATGTTGCGGTCTTGATTTGCCGCAGGGGTCGGCCCGCAGAAAGAAGAAGGTAGTGCACAGAACGGCTACAGCCGACGACAAGAAACTTCAGTTCTCCCTAAAGAAGCTGGGAGTCAACAACATATCTGGCATTGAGGAGGTACAGCAGCATATGTGTCCCATATACCGATGATGGTTATGCATGTGTTCTGAAAACAAAGCTGCAATTTAGTTTCATTGAGGTCCCGGTATGTGTTGTGTAGACCTTACTAGGTACTAGATTCAAACGTGTTGACCTTTTGTCTTTCTGTCCTGCCACTATAGGTGAACATGTTCACAAACCAGGGCACAGTGATCCACTTTAACAACCCCAAGGTGCAGGCCTCTCTGGCTGCCAACACATTCACCATCACAGGGCATGCAGAGAACAAGCAGCTCACGGAGATGCTTCCAGGAATTCTGAACCAGCTCGGAGCTGACAGTCTCACGAGCTTGAGGAGATTAGCAGAGACCCTGCCTAAGCCTGGTAAAGAACATGTCATTGTGTTACATTTTTGAGCTTGGATCATTATGAGGTTTATTTAATTAAAATGCACACACTGGGTCTTCCCTCATAGCAGGAGACAAGGTCCCCATGGTTACTGTTGAGGAGGAGGAGGAGGACGATGATGTTCCCGGTATGTAAAATCATGAATCCCTTTTTCGATATTTTTAATTCATTTTAATATTATTTCAAAGGAAAAAGCTTAATTTGGTTATTGGTTAAACAAAGAAAGATCTAACTTGGATAACATGTAGTACCTGCATTGGGGTAGGTAATGGTGTGTAGTTTTTATTTTTAGTAGTAGTCCTGATGACTAAGTAAATGCTGGCTAGAGCCCATAATATGTACTGATTTGACAAAGTTATTCAAGAGCCCTATTCTTAATGGGATTGCATTCAGACTTGCACTCACCCTTTTTATAGAGCTATTTAGTCCTCTAATTCCTAAGCCCTCCTTTTATATTACATGTGCCATATGATTCTTTTTCCATTTCAGATCTTGTTGAGAACTTCGATGAAGCATCAAAGAATGAGGCCAATTAAAGAGAAAATACCACCAACATTTTCAAGACTCCATTTGACAAGATGTTTTTAGCTTTCGCTTTTTGGCAACAGGCAAGTTTCTCTTGCCTTTTTACAAGAACAGTTGGGCCAAAATAAGTAAAATAGACCATTTTATGACAACCTTTTACATATATCACTGTCTGATTTGCCTTATTTTGTTGTCCCGGTGAATTAATTGGTGAACTGAATGTGCAGACCCTTGTCTTGTCTCTTCTCGCTGTGATGCCAACACCAATGTGTTTATCACCATGTAATAAAGATTTAAGTTCTATCACTTGTCGGTTGGAAATCTTTGGGATGAAAACAAAAAGGCTTGTTTGAACACATGATGCTGTGAATTGCAGTATTTGAGTTCAACGTTTAGGTCAAATCACAGAGAGGGAAAGTGCCATGGTTGGTAGCCACAGGCAATGGCTAATGAATGAACGGCGTCCAGGATTGCATTGCATGAAGGATTTTCAACACTGGCATAAATATAAATCGTATAAAATCTTGTCAAATCTACTGGTACATCTGACATCTTTGACATGTATGAATACATTATGGATACTCCTTATGAGAGTACATGTTCTGTTCTGCACTATGTTAAGGATTCCACTGCTACCGAGGTGGATTTGTCAATTGCTTGTAACCAATTTGGATAGCTCAAAGGCTGGCTACATTTCCTCAGAGAAATCAATTATATCTGAGATTTGGTGCATGCACAGAATTAACCTTACCTTGCGAGGCAGGTTAGAATGAACCCGTCTCCTGTCGAAACCTGGTTACCGTAGTGACATGTAAATTATGCAAATCCTGCTGTTGTTACCAGGCGCAGGGTATGAGTATGGTCAGCTGGGAGTTATTTCATGAAACATATTTTTGCAATTCATCCATGTCCCTTTCAATAGAATATCAGCATCACAGTGGGAACTTTGGGAAACCAAAACTAGAAATTTTAACATTGAATCACCCATTATGTGAGTCAGGATTCACCTTTACAATTGACACATCAGGTGTAACAGAGCCAGTATGTGTCAATGTTTTCATGTAGAATATTAAATTTCACTTTCACTTTCCATGTTAAAACTGATAGTTTTACCCTTGAAAGGTGCTATATAAATCCCAGTTATTATGATTATGATTATGATTTTTATTAATAATAATAATCAGAATAATAATAATACATGTGAGGACTGGTCAGGGGAATGTCCTGTAAACAGACAAGGTATTTGGTTTCTATGCTTGATGAGTAATTGTATTTATTCTAAGATGCAAATAAGTTTTTGTCCACTTCGTATTTAAAACATGGGGGAAACCCCTACCCCTACCGAAGCTACCTGACACGATATTTATTAAGAAAACAAACTTACCAGAGCAAAGAAATAATTTGCGATGGAAATCAGCATTGAGGAAACGAAAGTATCGCCACAAACCACACACACAACAAGCACTTGTTCTATGGAGTCACGTTGTCACACCTCTCAATGATTTCATTATTTGAATAGATGCAATATTTTAAATACTAATAGCGAATAACTACTACTTTTGTCACTTTGTTATTAGCCAGTTATTTCCAGTTAATATATTAATTATGGTTTTGAGTAGCTGCTACCAAACGCTTTGTCACTTTGTTATTAGCCTGTTATTTCCAGTTAATATGGAAATACCAGAGAGAGAGAGAGGAACTCTCTATGCCCACTTGTTTACCAAAGCGTTGTTTTGTTCTCAATTTCCCCCCCACACATTTACCAATGATACCAATGATATAAAAGCATGTCCACCATCAAATCATTTAAGCAAGATCACCTCTTTAGTTAGACTGAATTAAAATGGTAAGGAAACACCATAGGCTGTGTAGTATATGAATTATGACATTAGGGTATCGTTTTAATTTCTTACTTAAATTGTCTTCACACATTTTCAATTTGTCGTACAGAGGTTACATTTAAAGATGGGAGATTTAAATTGTGTGTTAGTGCTTTGTATATTTGAATTATAGTTGTGTACTTATGTGAAAATGTGATGCTTTTTATACTTCAGACACCTCTGTTATTAGTTGTCCTGTTGACCAACCTGCAGGAAGCACATGGACTCACCTCTTTTCCAGACAATGGTATTCTCTCTCTCTCACTCTCTCTCTCTATCATATGTGTGTGTGATCTATAATTTAATCTTAAGAATATATCTACCTATGACATTTCAGATTGTGTGTGTGTGTTTGTGTGTAGTGGTCGTGGCTAAAACAGATGATGCCACTCCGGTCACACTGACCTGTGATTCAGCGACTCCCGGGGCCGTTACGTGGATGTTTGAAAGACCTGGGAAGGTTGAGGAGGTCGTGTTGGGGCATGACTTCATACAGGATGGGAGAAGTCTGAAAGTGAGCTTTGTGGACATACCAATAGTGGGAGAATACAGCTGCTGGAGTGGAGAAACAAAGTTGTCGTCTGTCTATCTGGTTCTTGAAGCAGAGGAGATTCCTTCTGGTAAGATTTTTATTTTATTTTGTCATTCTGGAGCTTCATAGTTAGAAGTGTGTCTTTTACAATCTATTCTCTTGAGGTTTTACATTTTTTCTAATACAAAAATACAGTTGTAAAAAAAGGTCAAGCAGACTCCATCTAACCCCCACCTATTCTCACTAGTGGAATCCAATGACCACCGATTAGGTCAATTTGTTCATTTGTATTTCAATGTCAACATATGTTGCTGATAGAGCAGTGCAGTGGAAGCAGATCAGAACATACTGTATGTCTTATTAACTGTCTTTCATCAAATGTAGAAATAGCAGTGTAAACAATGAGAAGTGAAACGGTCTATATGATAGGCTATGTTTTCATTCTCATTTACCGTCATTTTGCAGCTTCTCTGTTAAGCTGCTGGGCAACATCCTATAACTGTGTCTTCAACTGCCTCTGGACCAATGCTGATTCTACCGCTGTACGACTCGGTCTGGGCAATGACTGGTAAGTACATACAACAATCCAAAAGCAATATATTAAAATGATTATATATTATTATTATTATTATTATTCCATAATGACAAAACAGCTAGGTCAAAAAACAGCTAGGTCAAGTATAGGTCATACAGTCTTATATTTTTATATTAATATAACTCATTGTCTCATGGTCCTGTGGTTGACCCATCTCCAGTGCTGAAGGTAAGAAGACTTGCCCGTGGGTCAGCTCCAGTCAGCACCCTGAAGGGTTCCGGTTTGAAGTGTCCCACTCCCTCACACCGTTCACAGAGGAAACCACAATGATAGAAGTCACCGCTGAGGCCATGGATGACTACCACTTCCAGAGGACAACCAAGAGATTTTATCTCAGGGACATTAGTATGTTTGACTCAATTCGGAAGAACCAGAATGTTTGCAGTAGCCATAAGACTATATATAAAAACAAAAGGCGATTGCTTCTTTGGATGTAGAGAAATGTAATGATAGATTTATTAGAAATAGAAATGTAGAAATGTATAATGAAGGTCAAACATTGCACCACAAAATAAACAATGATATTATAATACTTAAATAACAATATATATGGTGAGTTTTTGGTATTTATTTGATTTTTTCTTTTGCTTTCTCTTAACTTCTGTATAGTTAAACCAGAGAGTCCCCGGATAGTAAAATGTCAGGAAGTGGGTCATGAACTGAATGTGAGCATAGAACCAGCATCCAGCTGGTCCACGCCTCATAGTTACTTCAAACTGGAGCATGAGATCGAATATGTGTACAGAGACAATGGCGAGGTAAAGTCACACACACAGCAAATTAAACACACACACACACTAACAGACAGACATGTGCACACAAGCCGTATCTCTCAATGTTTTTAAATTTTGTTTAATCTCTCATTTCAGAAGGGAAACTCAAAATCTCATCTGATACCGAAGGAGATCAGCAGGCTCAGAGTTCGGTCCAGAGACTCCCTCGTCCTCTCAGCCTGGAGTGGATGGACTCGATGGATAAATGTAAACCTGTATTCTCACTCTGACGTGTGCGCTCTCCTTTCAAACTTCTCTGCACACACACGTTAACACTGCACTATGCTATATATATATATATATATACATACATGTATATATATATATATATATATATATATATGTATATTTCGTCTGGCTCTGTCTTCTCTCTGTTTAAATATATTTGTATTTCTATGTATTTGACTCTTTTTCTATTAAAAGTGTTCTTTGTTTGTTTCCTCATATATATGTTGCTTGTTCATTCATGTTCATATTTGTTTCCTGGTTCCTCTGTCACAAATGGTGCAGAGCAGTTGGTTTACTGGGCTAACAAATAGCAATTGCAACTTATGCCGAGGCAGATCAGGAGACAATATTTGGCACTAAATTGAAAGACTGTTTTTGATATAAAATGGCATCACGCAGTGCTCTTATCCAGTGTCAGCAAATTATACTGTTAAAGTAATAGATATATTTCTAAATGCTGTCAAAAGCCAAATAGCACCTGCTGAGATTCTGGGTC